>BLSH010377857.1:45634-59390 GCA_018402905.1 Glandirana rugosa | reverse complement strand
CCCCCCCCCCCCCCCCCCCCCCCAAAATTCCCAACATCTGAACTGGTGAATCAGGGAGGGTGAATTCTGACACAGATCGCCAGTGAATTGCGGAGATTGCAGCTTCATAAACTGCCCGTTTCTGTATTCGCCAGTGACAGCTTCTCCGTGTGTAGAGATAATCTGTGGAGAACAGATTCTCCCCCGATTTATCTCTGCTTTATAAACCGAAAATTAACTGTGATCAGCGGTGATCCTTGGGATCACCGCTGATCACAGTTTTATAAACGGACACCACTGTATCATAAACAACTGTCATTAACAACTTGTGCTCTAGAAGATTCTACTCCCTTCGTGACCAGGGCATTTTTCATTCAGCACTGTGCTATTTTAACTGGCAATTGCGTGGTCATGCAACACTGTACCCAAATTAAATTTATATCATGTTTTTTCACACAAATAGAGCTTTCTTCTAGTGGCATTTGATTTTTATTTTTTGCTATGCAAAAAAAACCTGAAAATTTGGAAAAACTATTTTATTTTCTACTTTCTGTTATAAAATATACCCAATAAAATCACATTTGTTCATAAATTCTGGCCAAAATGTTTTCTGCTACATGTCTTTGGTAAAAAAAAAAATTCCAATAAGTGTATAACCACTAAAGCCCCGAAAGGATTTCCCCCTTTATGACCAGAGCACTTTTTGCGATTCAGCACTGCGTCATTTTAACTGACAATTGCACGGTCATGCAACGTTGTACCCAAACAAAATTGACGTCCGCTTTTTTCCCACAAATAGAGCTTTCTTTTGGTGGTGTTTAATCACCTCTGTGGTTTTTTTACTTTTTGTACTATAAACAAAGATCGACAATTTTGCGAAAAACCCGATTATTTCTTATTTTTTTTCTAAAATACATATGCAAAAAAATATTCATCAGTTTTGGCCGATTATATATTTGAACAATGAGAATTAATTTATCGGGGTTATCCTGTTAAAATAAAAACCCCATAATTTTTTTTTTTTTTTACATTTTTACTAGTAATGGCGGTAATCTGCGATTTTTAGGAGGACTGCGACATTGCAGCGGGCATGTCGGACACTTTTTTGGGACCATTGGCATTTATACAGCGATCAGTGCTATGAAAATGCACGGATTACTGTGCAAATGTCACTGGCAGGGAAGGGGTTAACACTAGGGGGCGATCAAAGGGTTAAATGTGTTCCCCGCTTTGTGTTTCTAACTGTGTGGGGGCTGGGATCACTGGGGGAGGAGAGTGGTCATTGCTCCCATATACAGGGAACATGCGATCACACTCCTCTCCCCTGTCAGAACGGAGATCCGTGTGTTTACATACACAGATCCCCGCTCTGTCACTGAGGGGGAGCGATTGCGGGTAGCCGGTGGACATTGAGTCTGCCCTACCCGCTACCTGGCTCCCCCGCTACACAGTGAGCGTGCGCGCCCGCGATCTTCGGTCCAGGTGACGGCGATTTGCGTTATGAAGTCAGTCTGCCTCGTCAAATGACAGCGGGCGGTCATTAGGTGCTTAATTGGTTTGTGTGAAAGTTATAGCGACTATGGCATATAGATTTGAAAATTGATCAATCCTGTTGTACTGACAATCTAATTTCTTGAGGCCCTAAAATAGCAAGACAGTACAAAAAACACCCAAATTACCCCTTTTTGGAATGTAGACAGTCTGAGGCATTTAGTAAGAGGCATGGAAAGTTTTTTTGAAGTCACCATTTTTTGGAAATTGAAGAAATTAAATACATTTTTATTTTTACGTTTTTGTTATAGACTGTCACCAGTGCGGTACAGAGTTATCTTATGACTTGTTTGGTGGTGATCAAGGATACTGACCGCTGACAGTATGTAAAAAAAATTCTTTATACAAATTTTTTTTTTTAACATTTTTTATTTTTACATCCTGTCATCAGAGTGACTATAGTGACATTGTACCACTCTGGGGGGTGATCAGGGTTTTTTTTCTTTTATACTGTAATTGCTTATGCAGTAAAGATCACTGTATAAGCAATAGCTTTAGCTGTCCTGAATGGGTTTCCCACTCATGAACAGCTTGCTTTTGATTGTGATCTATGATTGGCTAAGCTAATCACATGGTACAGATAGCCAGATACCATGTGATTGCTGTTGGCAATGGAAAGCCATTTATGACAGCTTGTTTACATTATCATGTGATCACTATGACAAATCATAGCGCATGGTACCCAGTTACCGGATAACAGTAATCCGCTGCATCCAACAGCGTTCACAGGAGGGGAGCGCTGCTCCTAACCCACAGCAGGCTCAATCTTGTGTGTATATATACAGTATCTCACAAAAGTGAGTACACCCCTCACATTTTTGTAAATATTTTATTATATCTTTTCATGTGACAACACTGAAGAAATGAAACCTTGCTACAATGTAAAGTAGTGAGTGTACAGCTTGTATAACAGTGTAGATTTGCTGTCCCCTCAAATAACTCAACACACAGCCATTAATGTCTAAACCGCTGGCAACAAAAGTGAGTACACCCCTAAGTGAAAATGTCCAAATTGGGCCCAAAGTGTCAATATTTTGTATGGCCACCATTATTTTCCAGCACTGCCTTAACCCTCTTGGGCATGAAGTTCACCAGAGCTTCGCAGGTTGCCACTGGAGTCCTCTTCCACTTACATGGTGACTTCACGAAGTTGGTGGATGCTAGAGACCTTGCGCTCCTCCACCTTCCGTTTGAGGATCTCCCATAGATGCTCAATAGGGTTTAGGTCTGAAGACATGCTTGGCCAGTCCATCACCTTTTACCTTAAGCTTCTTTAGCAAGGTAGTGGTCGTCTTGGAGGTGTGTTTGGGGTCGTTATGTTGGAATACTGCCCTGTGGCCCAGTCTCCGAAGGGAGGGGATCATGCTCTGCTTCAGTAGATCACAGTACATGTTGGCATTCATGGTTCCCTCAATGGACTGTAGCTCCCCAGTGCCGGCAGCACTCATGCAGCCCCAGACTGACACTCCCACCACCATACTTGATTGTAGGCAAGACACACTTGTCTTTGTACTCCTCACCTGGTTGCTGCCACCCACGCTTGACACCATCTGAACCAAATAAGTTTATTTTGGTCTCAGCAGATCACAGGACATGGTTCCAGTAATCCATGTCCTTAGTCTGCCTGTTTTCAGCAAACTGTGGGCTTCCTTGTGCATCATCTTTAGAAAAGTCTTCCTTCTGGGACGACAGCCATGCAAACCAATTTGATGCAGTGTGCGGCGTATGGTCTGAGCACTGACAGGCTGACCCCCCATCACTTCAACCTCTGCAGCAATGCTGGCAGCACTCATACAACTATTTCCCAAAGATAACCTCTGGATATGACGATGAGCATGTGCACTCAACATCTTTGGTCAACCATGGCGAGGCCTGTTGTGAGTGAAACCTGTCCTGTTAAACCGCTCTATGGCTACCGTGCTGCAGCTCAGTTTCAGGGACTTGGCAATCTTCTTATAGCCTAGGCCAGGGGTAGGGAACCTGCGGCTCTCCAGCTCTTGTAGAACTACATTTCCCATCATGCTTCTGGGAGTAATTGTATCCAGCAGCCTTGCAATGCCTCATGGGAAATGTAGTTCTACAACAGCTGGAGAGCCGCAGGTTGCCTACCCCTGGCCTAGGCCATCTTTATGTAGAGCAGTGGTTCTCAACTCCGGTCCTCGGGGGGGCCCTCCCAACAGGCCAGGTTTGCAGGATAACTGAAATACATCACAGGTGATAGAATTTTACTGCTCAGTGATTGCAGTATTCTAGTCTGCATCTCCCCAAGGTAATACTTAAAATCTGGCCTATTGGGGGGGCCCGAGGACTGGAGTTGAGAACCACTGATGTAGAGCAACATTATTTTTTTTTTTTTTTCAGATCTTCAGAGATCTTTGCCATGAGGTGCCATGTTTAACTTTCAGTGACCAGTATGAGAGAATGAGAACACCAAATTTAACACACCTGCTCCCCATTCACAGCTGAGACCTTGCAACACTAACGAGTCACATGACACCGGGGAGGAAAAATGGCTAATTGGGCCCAATTTGGACATTTTCACTTACGGGTGTACTCGCTTTTGTTGCCAGCGGCTTAGACATTAATGGCTGTGTGTTGAGATATTTTGAAGGGACAGCAAATTTACACTGTTATACAAGCTGTACACTCACTACTTTACATTGTAGCAAAGTGTCATTTCTTCAGTGTTGTCACATGAAAAGATATAATAAAATATTTACATTTTGTGAGATAGTGTATATATGAGACGCAGTATATCTGCAGTGGTAAAATAATTATTTTCACTCTTTTGAGGGCCAAGGATAAATTCAAAGGTCAGGCCCAGAGTCAAATATCGGGTTCCAAGGTTGAGTCGAGTATTTTAGGTAGGATTAAAAAAAAGCCCTTTTAAAATTCATATCAGTGTACTGTTACTGTTAGTGTGTTTTAGGTAGGATTAAAATAAAAAAGCAAAATGCGCACTATTGTTTTTGGGTCCTACTACGGGTACAAACAACAAATAGAATACAGAAATGTGGTATTGCTGTGATCGCCAAGAGCAGAAGAATTTATTTTGGATTGTCCTTTGGTGGTGGGTTATGGTATTTTTACTAATTTTGTGCCAGTTTTTCTTTGATCAAAGAACTCACAAAATCCCGATTACTATTTACCTACCACCAAATGAGAGCTCAATTTGTCCTGAAAAAAAGCAAGGTACAGTATAATTCATATGAATGCACTAAGTAGTTGTGGTGATATGTACAGCTTTGCTAAAACATGTCAAAGTTGCAAAACCGTGTTCATGTGTTTAGATTTGTTTTAGCTTTGTTATGAAGGGGTTAAACTTGCCAATTTAGAATGGTTGTAACTAAACACTGACTTGGTTCTAGTAACTGGATCTTTAATAATAATAATAATAATAATCTTTTATGTAGGTGGAAAGATTATGCAGAAGGTGCCCCTCGTTGCATTGATGTAGCCAATGATGATCCACAGAATCTGCCTCCTAATGACCATTTCTCCTTCCAGAAACAGGCCAGTTTTGGTTCTGCATCATATTCCACGTATGTATCATGCATCTATTGATCTGCACAGAAAATAAAAATGAACATTGATGCCTAATTGACTTTCCTAATGTGTCCGTAAACCCATTGCCACTAATAAGGCAATATAACAATATAAGCTACAGTCTGTAAAAAACATGAAAATCTTGCCTAGTACTTAATTTTCTACAGTATACATATACTGCAGTCATGTGACTTTTTACTTGCTATGTATCACACTGCGAGATCAATGGGCAGAGCAATCAGTAAATCTCAGATGTCACTGCAGGAAAGTTGTTTTCCTGTGCCTGCGCAGAGCTGATTGGCACTGTTGCAGTCACGTGGGTTGATAGGAATTTTTTTTTTTTTTAAATTCAAATGAAAAAATTAACAACACGTCAGCCATTTTTAAGATGTAAAATGAGAGCTGTAAGAAAATCGTATAAATAATCATTTTTACAATGGGGGAGGCACAATTTTTTTCTGGTTGACAGTAATTTGGACAGATACAGGGGGGAGGAAGCCGTTGCCATGCAAAATGCTTGAGCCACCCCACAAGCCCTTGAAAAGAGTCACTTCCAAAAGAGAAACCAGGTAATGAACAGGTTCTATACAGGGAACTGGTGGAGCATGTACACTGAGAGCGGCAACGCAGAAGCCAGTGGATTGGCTGCTACAGTGTTGACACTAGAACAGAGAAGTGCACTGAAAAGGCAGGTTCAATCAGGTAATTGCTTATAATGGAAATGTGCATTGATTAAAGGTTTGGCAAACAGCCAGAGATCACACTTTTAAATGTAATGGCACACAAATTGGGGTTCACTAACACATATAGGCTGTCTGCTTTTCCAATCCCCTAAATCTTGTGATTAATAGAGAAAGATGATAATTATTGCTGAGTTTAGCTTTTGTTTGAACAGAGGAAAAGTAGTTCTTTAATATGCAATGCTGGCCATTTTAATAAAGGAAACTTATTTTGCATCTCAATGTGCAACATTTCTGTTGCTGATACAAATTGACCCCTTACATTGGTAGCCAGTTAAAAAAAAACAATTGGGGTAGAATTTGATGTGAGTCTCCCTAGCCTCCGAAACCCAAACTGTGTTTGAATCATTCTCCAGAGGCACCGCAGACTGCGAGGAAGCAATGCATTGTCACCTTACCACCTGTACCACCGACAGTTGTGGAGCGTTTGCATCACTTTCCCATTTACTTGAATGTCTAGCGTTACATCGATACTTGAATGCGTAGAAGAGGCAGAAAAAATATGTCTCAACCATGCATTTTTTCCACCCTCAACCGGAAGTTTTTGAACGGAGCCTTAAGCCCCGTACACACAGGCCGAACATTAGCAGTATCGGCCGGTTCAATAGCTGATTGGAAAAAAGCCAATGTAGCACCAATATATAAAAAAGGACCAAGGTATATCCCTGGGAACTACAAGCCAGTTAGCTTAACATTAATAATATGCAAGTTCTTGGAGGGAATAATAAGGGATTATATTCAATATTATTGTAATGAAAATGGTATCATTAGCGGTAATCAGCACGGTTTCATGAAGAATCGCTCATGCCAAACCAATCTATTAACCTTCTATGAGGAGGTGAGCTGCCATCTTGATAAAGGTAGGCTCGTAGACGTGGTGTATCTAGATTTTGCAAAAGCATTTGATACAGTTCCCCATAAACACTCAATGTACAAACTAAGGTCTGTCTGCATGGATCAAAGGGTGAGTACGTGGATTGAAAATTGGTTACAGGGGCGAGTCCAGAGGGTGGGGATAAACAGGGAGTACTCTGAATGGTCTGGTGTGGAAAGTGGGGTTCCCCAGGGATCTGTCCTGGGACCAATCCTTTTCAATTTATTCATAAACAATCTGGAGGATGGGTTTAATAGCTCATTCTCAAGATTTGCAGATGATACCAAGCTAAGCAGGGATATAATTTATCCACAGGATGTGAAAAACTTGCAAGAAGATTTGAACAAATGGACGGGGTGTGTAGCCATGTACTCCCTTGAGAGTGGCTGAAAGTAGTGGTTCACCTGCTAGCTGACCTCAATCACACCATATCACACATCTGGAGACACTGACCAGGCCGGCTCTTGTTTTTATTGATTTATTGGATTGGATTGGCATAAGGGTTTACTGTGGGATGCCCAGTAGAATTATAGTACAAAGTTCGCACATACAAGCCTGTATGTGTGCACTGACACTGCAGACTCCATCTGCAGACTATTACTCCTTCACCCTCTAGCTCAGCATTTGATTTCTGGCCTAAAGAATTTATTAGGCCTCTACTCTCGGTTCTCCGAGGTTAGCACGTGATGAGGTCTACCTTGTCCCGGCAGGACCTCAGAAATACCCATTACAGGCAAGGGGCACACGGGCCCCTGATTGTGCAGAAAAGTGCTTCTGTGCTAACTGGGCCTTTGATGGACTACAACGCCCAGCCCCTTCACTGACTCCAGGTCCCCTAGTCCTTCTCTTTTCCTCAGTGACTTTATCCTTCCCTTGACTGACCTCCAAGGCTCCCACAGACTGTCCACTTTCCTCTCCCAGCCTGCTCCAGTACTTTCTCTCCTTCAGTCCGAGGGACCGTCACTCACCGCACCGATGGGTACCATAAAGTCTGTGTAGCACCTCCGCTGTTCTCCTGTTCCTCCTGTGCCGCTCCAAGGATCTCTGTCTTCCCTGGCTGCACCCGAACTCCCAGGCTCCAAGGTCACCCTCCCCACACTGGGGGAGATCTCCCGGGTAGGGGCCTGCTCCACAGTGCCTCTGCTACATCTCCGACACTACTCCTCCCAGATTGGGCTGACTCTCTGTATTTAAGGAGGCTTGCCCCCTGACAATCCTACATAGGGATTGGTCAGGGCTCCCCAGAATACTCCAGATGGCTCCACCTATCTCCCAGCTTTCTGCCCAGAGACCAACACCAGGTGTCTGGATACAGAGAGGGAGGTTCTGGACCTCACCTGTTTAGTCCACCCAATTCTCCCTGAGCCACTCCTGCTGGCCCAGACCAAAACACCCAGGCCTGCACATTACAGTCAGGCCTGACTAAATTCACCTTCCTAGCCAAAGACCTGCTAGAAAAATGCACCTACACTATGAGGGTGCTACAGGTGGGCAGATAAGTGGCAAATGAGGTTTAACCACTTAAGGACCGGAAGGATTTCCAGCTTTAGGACCGGAGCCCTTTTTGTGATTCGGCGCTGCGTCGCTTTAACTGACAATTGTGCGGTCTTGCGACGTTGTACCCAAACAAAATTTGCGTCCTTTTTTTTTCCCACAAATAGAGCTTTCTTTTGGTGGTATTTGATCACCTCTGCGTCATTTCTGATCGCCGCTATAAACAAGAGGAGCGACAATTTTGCAAAAAAAAACAAATTTCTTACTTTTTGCTAAAATACAAATCCAAAAAAAATAAATAAAAATCAGTTTTTGGCCGATTTTATATTCCTCATATTTGCGATAAAAAAAATTTGCAATCTGCGTTTATTGATTGGTTTGCGCAAAAGTGGTCGCGTTTACGGATAATTCATTTTTGGGGTTTTTATTTTTTTTTTATTTTTTACTAATAATGGCGGCGATCTGCGATTTTTAGCGGTACTGCAATATTTCAGCGGACATGTCGGAACATTTTGACACTTTTTTTGGGACCGTTTGCATTTATACAGCGATCAGTGCTATAAAAATGCACTGATTACTGTGTAAATGCCATTGGCAGTGAAGGGGTTAACCTGCAGGGGCCGCTTTAAGGGTTAACTATGTTCCCTGGGCGTGTTCTAACTGTATGGGGACTGCCCTAGCTGGGGAAGGGAAGTGGTCACAGCCTCCACGTACAGGAAGGCTGTGATTACAGCCCTTCCCCCTTCACAGAACGGAGGTCCGTGTTTACATACACGGACCTCCGTTCCTTCACTCTGGGGGGGGGGGGGGGCGCGCATCGCGGGTGGCCGGCGGCAGTCGAAGCCGCCGCTCCCTGGCCCTCCCCGGACACAGTGAGCATGCGGGCGCTCACTGTGCGTGATCTGGCGGCCGCCGTCGTAGAGCCACTTTGCCGCCGTCAGATGCCGATCGGCGGTCGGCAAGTGGTTAATGTAGAAAAATGTAAAATAATGCATTTGGGTACCAAGAATATGAACGCAAACTACTCACTAGGGGGAGAGCCACTGGGGGAATTTAGGATGGAAAAGCACCTAGGGGTCCTAGTAGAGGATAGGCTCAGCAATGGCATGCAATGCCAAGCTGGGAGGCATAGCCAACAAAATATTGGCATGCATCAAAAAGGGGATAAACTCCAGGGATACATCAATAATTCTCCCCATCTACAAGTCTCTGGTGAGGCCACTCCTGGAGTATGCCATCCAGTTCTGGGCACCAGTCCTCAGGAAGGATGTCCTGGAACTGGAAAGGGTTCAGAGAAGGGCAACAAAGCTAATTAAGGGACTGGAGGACCTTAGTTATAAGGAAAGATTACAAGCACTGAACTTATTCTCTCTGGAGACGAGACTCTTGAGAGGGGATATGATTTCAATGTACAAATACTGTACTGGTGAGCCAACAATAGGGACATAACGATTCCGTGCTAGGGAACACAGACATGAGGCCATTCATTAAAACTAGAAGAAAGGTGGTTTAACCTTAAACTGCGTAGAGGGTTCTTTACGGTAACAGCAGCGAGGATGTGGAATTCTCTTCCACGAACTGGTTTCAACTGGGAGCATAGATAATTTCAAAAAACTATTAGATGGGCACCTAAGGGACCACAACATTGAGGGATATACAATGTAATACAGACATAAAAACACACAAAGGTTGGATTTGATGGACTTTTTCAACCTCACTAACTATGTAACTATAATAGACACCGGCTGATTTTCAGGCCATGTGTACGGTGGCTGGTCCTACAGAAGCTAGCCAGACGTCTGACTTCTGTTGAAGGGGCATGACTGAAAAAAGGTTGCGGGAAGGAGGGGTGTTCCCCTGTCAGAACACAATAGATCAGTGGAGGAGATCACTGTACTAACATCCACGGGCGTCTGCAGGTGGGGCAAGTGCCCCCCCCGGCAGGGCTGGCGCTACCCATAGACAAGTGCGCATATTAATCAGTGTCCCAGGGTTGGGAGTCACATACCCAACGCAACATGGAGTGCGTGTCACGGAGTGATGGTGTTTGCAGCCCCTGAGCTGGGGGGAGGCAGTGCGTCCAGAGGCAGGAAATACAAAGCTCTCCCGCAGCTTGCCTGCTACCTTTCACCTGCCTCCTGGAGCCGTCAGCATCTGTTGATGCTCAGCCCAACCAGATCACTAATGATTTATCTCTTCTCCACCTCCAACTGCCAGCTGTGTGTAGACATGTGTGAGAGGCCCAGCGCTCCCTTCTAGATAGGGACCCCAAAAACACCCAACGCATGGGGCCCCAGCCTCATCTGAGCTGCTTGGCATGTGCAGCTGTTGTTGGAGCCTTTCATCTGCCTTTTCTGGGGTTCGTAATCAATTTATTCGCTCTAATGTCATCTGAAGCTTGCAATATACAAATTGATTATGTGTGTGTGTGTGGGGGGTGTAATCTGTCTGTGTGTAATCTGTGTGTATGGGGGTGTAATGTATCTGGGTGTAATCCTGTGCGTATGGGGGATGTAATGTATCTGGGTATAATCTGTGTGTATGGGGGTGTAATGTATCTGTGTGCACGGGGGTGTAATGTATCTGAACTATGTTCGCAGTCTCTGACCATCTCCTGCAGTACGTCTGCAGTCTCTGACCGTGATAATGACATTGCCGAAAAGGGGTGGAGCATGGGGACCTTAAAATGGTGCCCCCCCCCCCGAAAAAAGTTCTGCAGATGCCCATGCTAACTTCCCTGAGTGCAAATCCTCAGCCACAGGCACCTCATGGTCACATGGCTGCTCTGGGCCATTTTCATATACGCCCGCACAGACCCTGCTGAAGTACTGGGTCATCAGGCTGCCAGTCGGGCATCCTTCATCTGGCTGCAGAACTTCAAGAACCAAATCTGGGGCATCCCATCTCCATGAGCCTTGGTATCTCCAGGATTGGTGATCGGGCAGAAGCCCACATTTGCAGACACCTTTACCCCCTTATCTACATCAAAGGCCCTTTGCTGGGAAACACCTCGTTTAATCTATTAAACCTTTCTGTTCTCCATTGCTCAGCAATATCTTTGGACCCCTTCATAGTTAGCTAAAGATCATGGACACCGTTACTTCAATGACTCCTCCACCCAAAGGATTCAGCCTACAGAACCAGTTACTGGTTACATTGGTCATAGTGTAACAACTGCTTATCTTAAAGGATAATTCTTACCCAGATTTCACATATTGTGTTTGCCATTTTTGCTTGTGGCATCAGGGCTAGGAGGAAACTGACTGACAAAAAGTCTTCTCTACCCCCTCTTCCTGGACCCAATCGAAGCCTGTTGGCCCTTACCATCAGGCCCAAGGTTACAGTGATTTTATTGCATAACTGTGTAACCCTGTTAATGCTAAAATCTGCAATTTAGGGAATACACGTAACTTACGGTACATTCTGCTTCTTTCTTGACTTGATAATCCTTAGTAAAATATTTTCTGGCAATCTCTACTGTTTCCTTTGGTTTCTTTTGCATTGTGCTCTTTGTTTGAATTATGTCAGAACACAGGGTGTCAGAGGTGTCAGGAGGCTTGCAAGGTCTGGGCAACCTCCGGAGACAGTGAGAAGAATGTCCCTTACAATGTTGGTCAGTGTAGTGCCTTCTGATAAGTGGGAAGTGTGCCCATTGAGGGTCATTTGGAAGAACGCCCCTTCCATTGGCGGTCAGCAGGAAAAATGCCCCCCCCCCCAGGTTACTTTCACACTGGAGGCGGTGGAGCGTTAGCAGTAAATCCCCGCTAGTCACCGCAGGGATTTACCGCTGTTAGAGCAGTGCTATGGCTGTGGGAGCGGTGCGCTTTTAACCCCCCCCACAAGGGATTACAATGGGGTTAAAAGTGCCCTCTCTCTGCGCTTCTGAGGCAGTGTGCAGCTGCTTTGGGAGCACTGCCTCATTGTTTTCAATGGGCAGGGGCGGTGGAGGAGCGGTATATTACCGATCACCGCACCGCCCCAA
The DNA here is from genome assembly GCA_018402905.1 of Glandirana rugosa. NCBI lineage: Eukaryota > Metazoa > Chordata > Amphibia > Anura > Ranidae > Glandirana > Glandirana rugosa. The sequence goes on along the minus strand of BLSH010377857.1, from coordinate 47,224 downwards.
AGATGCTGCTTGCAGGACTTTTTGTAACGTCCTGCAAGCGCACCACCCCAATGTGAATATTCTCACATGGTTCGCTGCTACATATATTACGTTATACGTTTTTTTGCTGTCTCTTTATGGACGTGAACACAAGAAGCAGGTTTATTTCTTTATAAAAACACTTAGACCCCCTTTCACACTGAGGCGCTTTCCTAGCGTTTTTGTGCTAAAAATAGCACTTCCAAAACGCTTCTAAAACGCTGCCCATTAATTCCAATGTACCTATTCACACTGGGGCGTTGCGCTGTCCTGCAAGCATGATTTTTTGTGCTTATTCTGAGTGCTAAAAATAGCGCATTAGAAATGCCCATACACATTGAAATTAACGTAAAGTGCTTTAAAAGCGCCAGCAAAATGCCCAGAGGTTGTGGAAAGGTCAAAATACCAGGAAGTAAATAGGATGTAATGTAGGGGGATGTGCTATTTATTTAATGCTAGCGCTTGAAAAACGCCTGGGCGTTACCGCTAATTATAGCGCTAACGCAGAAAAAACGCAGCAAAAACGCGATAACGCTTGATGTTTTGCACGTGTTTTTCAAACGCCTGAGTGTGAAAGTAGCCTTAGAGGTCTGTTTATCAATGTCTTCACCCACGATTCACACAGTTTTACCTGATGTACATTAGGATGCTAAAGCATTAATTCTTTAGCAAACCACCCATAGGCTGGCCATACATGAGTTCATTTTTAAATTCAACCAGCAGCTTTAATGAAAAATAAAAACTGACTTGATTTTGATGTGGATGGGGAAATCTTTTTCTTGATCTAATGTATTTTGACAGTGGGGAGACTTCCCCACTATCAGGATACACTTATCAGCACCGCTGGCTATTGCCAGTGATGCTGATCCAGAGAAAAATTTCCAATAGTCTGGAGTACAGCCAGCCTGCCCATATACAGTATGGAATCGAAATTCGGCCAGTCCCTCCTGAACTGGCCCAATTTCAATCTATGTATGGCCAGCTTTATTACATTTTCCACATAGTCACTATAGCCTTTGTGCAAATGTGCATTCACAATGCAGACAAATGATAAACTGCATGAACATAGATTTGATTAATGATTTTGCTTGTTTTGCGACTCCACACTTACGTCAGAATCACAACGTACTTTTGTAAGTATTCGTGACCTACTCACCTAGTTTACTTAGTGAATAAGTCTAAACTAAGTAATACTATTTACGGTTAGTGAGTTGTTAATATTATATATATTGTTCGTTTTAGTAATTAGTTTAGATACAAGTACGTCAAATAGTAAACAGACGTAACACTTACGTGTAAACGTGTTTCCGATATCACTGATACACCTTTTACATTATTTCGACCGGTATGTATCTAACTTTAACCCGGTCAAGTCCTCCCTGACCGGCTTAAAGCTAAGGTATGACATATACCCGTCCGACCGACATGAGGTCTGATAACCTTTAAAAAGAGACCTAGTCGTAGTGACCGTTATCGGTCGCCACGACTATTCACATAGGACTATCACCCCTTCAGAGGGGTGACAGTTTTATGTAATCTAGTTCTTTTTCTAAAGGGGTAGGTGTAGTTTTA
>BLSH010377799.1:0-13362 GCA_018402905.1 Glandirana rugosa | reverse complement strand
CCGATTATACTGTTCTCAGCGTTACTATCCCACTTCTATGTCTCCTTGAAAAAACACTTTGGGCAATGATGAAAGAGGATGTGGCACAGGAGGAAGAGGAGGAGGAAGAGGGGTCATTTCCACAGTTATCAGGCCAGTCATTCACAAGTGGCTCGGAGGGTGGGTTCCTGCACCAGCATAGGCCAGGTAAAACATTTTCAAGCCAGGGCACAGTTCTGGAGGATGAGGATGATGATGATGAGGAGGAGGAGGAACTGTGTTCACAGCAGGGTGGCACCCAACGCAGCTCGTGGGCATCACTGGAGTGTGGCTGGGGGTTACGTAGGACACAGATGATACACCTCCCACAGAGGACAGCTTGTCTTTGCCTCTGGGCAGCCTGGCACACATGAGCGATTACATGAGCCGTCCTTAATTCCCTCACTGGAGCGTGATTGGAAGATGCGCGACTACAAGCGCATGCTGGTAGACACAATGCTGAGGGCATTCCCAAATGACACCGGGGGCTCAGTGGAAGCACAAAGCAAAGGCAGAGGAGGAAGAGGTCGCCAATGCAGCTGTGGCACCGCCAGCACCTCAGAAGCCAGGGTTAGCATGGCCGAAATGTGGAAAAGATTTGTCGGCAGCACGCCACAACAAAAAATATTATGCTTTAAAGTGATAAATTGCTATAACAGTCCATATTAAAGTGATAGAGTGCTCTGTGCTGAAAAAATCTTCAAAGTGCCAATGTGCTTCACATGTGTAGGGTAACCCCTTGGGGAATCCTACTCACCACAACACCATGACCCCCAGCTTTTCAGTCTGGAGGTCAGGCAACGCTGTATGCGGTCATATACCAGTTGGTTGAACACCTCCAGGGCTTATGTTCCACGTTATAACCGAAAATATGTATATCCCATATGTTGTGGAAAAAAAGAAAGGATCCAAAATAGTGAAGTACTGTGTGGCTGAATTTAATTGCGCAAAAGTAGAATAATACTCACAAAAGGGAAAGAAGAAATCCGCTTTGCAATACAGTGTGTGAACGCCGCTCCGTTGATGACGCCTGTGGGCGGGCGAAACGCGTTGACGTAATTTCCGGTGTTCGGGTGCCGTGGACGTCATTTCCGGTTTGTTTGGAACACACTCCGAGAGCGGCGTTCACACACTGTATTGCAAAGCGGATTTTTTCTTTCCCTCTTGTGAGTATTATTCTACTTTTGCGCAATTAAATTCAGCCACACAGTACTTCACTATTTTGGATCCATTCTTTTTTTCCACAACATATGGGATATACATATTTTCGGTTATAACGTGGAACATAAGCCCTGGAGGTGTTCAACCAACTGGTATATGACCGCATACAGCGTTGCCTGACCTCCAGACTGAAAAGCTGGGGGTCATGGTGTTGTGGTGAGTGGGATCCCTCAGGGGTTACCCTACACGTGTGAAGCACATTGGCACTTTGAAGATTTTTTCAGCACAGAGCACTCTATCACTTTAATATGGACTGTTACAGCAATTTATCACTTTGAAGCATAATATTTTTTCCAGCACTTTATAAATAGATGTATTGATTCCATTTAATGATATGGACTTTTTAGTTTAAAGTTATATATGTTTTCTCAGCATTTATTGTCATATGGGAATATAAGAAGTGCTAGCGCTATACATTCTTCCATTATGTGTGCACACGCCTACACGTAGTGACTGGTGGGTCTGCCCCATTCAACTTCTGGGTCTCCAAATTGGGCATATGGCCTGAGCTTGCCCTTTATGCCTTGGAGGTGCTGGCCTGCCCTGCAGCCAGTGTATTGTCTGAATGTGTGTTTAGCACGGCAGGGGGCGTTATCACAGACAAGCGCAGCCGTCTGTCCACAGCCAATGTGGACAAGCTAACGTTTATTAAAATGAACCAGGCATGGATCCCACAAGACTTGTCTGTACCTTGTGCGGAATAGACATTTATACCGCCTTACACAGCCATTGGTATATTAAAGTGAACTTAGTCTTATTTTCTTTTTTAATATGTCTCAATATTTTGGGGACTACCTCAATTAGAGAAAAAACAAGCAAACAAAAAAACAGTGTTGGCTACCTCCTCCTCCTCCTCCACCGCCACTTCCCCCACTTCCACCACCACGGTCACCGCCTCCTCAACCACCTACTCCACATCCACCTCCTCCATTTTTTTTTTGTGATTTTAAGTTGTTTCCCTATCCACATTTGTTTGCAGGGCACTTGTCCTACTCTTACTCCCATTTCGCTTCCTTTTGCAGCCCTCTAGCCCTTTCCAGGACTTTTTTAGAGTTATTTTTGTGCCCAAAAGTTTGGGTCAACATTGACTTCAATGGGTTTCGGGGTCCATGGTCAAGTTCGGGCCGAACTCAAACTTTTTCGTGAAGTTTGGCCGAACCCGCCGAACCCGAACATCCAGGTGTCCGCTCAACTCTAGTCTCTGGTATGCCTTCTAGTGGCCCGCAGATCTATCTTAAAAAACTGGACCTCTCCCACATGCCCTACGGTATCACAGGTCAAGAGGGAGCTGACATCACTCCTCTACAAGGACAAACTCATTACCGAATTCCAGCAACCCCGCTCCAGCACCCACTTTCACTGGAGATGGCAAGCATTCATTAACGCCACCCTTCCTCAAGAGGAGATTGACAACTTTACGAATCCCTTCACTCATTTCATGGGACCTTTGTCCAATTTCACGTCAAATTTCACCCAAAATGACATCGCCTAAACATTACTCGTCATGGGGCGCTGCCAGGAACCAAAGACTCTTAGCAACACGTAGTCCCTCTCCTAGCTGGCTGCCTATTTATAGCATGTGCTGGTTGCTACAAGCATCTCTCTCAATGCATTTCACAGCTGGTAAATTTTTGTAGGAAGTAGGTTTTCTTTCCCCATCCCCACCCCCTCCCCTTTCACAATACTCTAGTCTATATCACCAGAGACCCATCCAGCAGTTTATACCTAGGCTATCTAGCAATCCTATGTTATTACTATCTCCTATAACAAATAGTACAATTTCAGGCAAGGCCGATTTTCCCCTTGTCAAGTACTGTATCATTATGACTAGATCTTCAATAAAATGTACTTAAAAAAAAAACTTGTTTGCAGTATCGCCGGTGCAGCTTGAAAGTTCTGGTACTGTGAAGTTGTACATTTTCTGGATCCAAGGAGTCTGTAAGTGATCTACTACTGGTATCCGAGACCCCTAACCCTCTCTCCTACTACCTTCTTTCAAGTTCTACATTAAAGCTTTGAAAAGATCAAAAGTTACCGGCGTCCAATTTTTGTTCAAAACTCCCCATTATAGCCATGGAATCAGTCCTGAGGTAAATGCTAGGTCGCCTTCTGCCTCTGGAGGTCACTTGCTGCCTTTAGAAGACCCAGGGTGGGAGGCGCATGTGCGGATCCGTTCATGTCGGACGCACCTGAATAGAGCTCCACATCTAGGGGATCCCATGGCTGCCTTATCCGGAGCTAGGACGACACTGCTCGTCTCCTTCTAGGAGGCACCAGACAGAAAGCCAAAGCCAAGACAATATGAGAGGTCCTGGCCTGGGCTGCTGCCAAGATGGTGCCAGAACCCACTCCACGCCCCCAGAGCGCACACCGCTCGCCCATGATGACGCCCCTGCTGCAGATAGAGGAGGGTGAGTCTGACTATGATCCCCTCGCCTCTCCCCTGAAACCAGCGTCACCCCAACAACTGCATCCAGACATGTTGCAACAATTAGAACAGATGCTACAAGGGGCGTTGAAGCAAACGTCTGATCAGATAACAGATCGTCTCACAAAAGAAATTAGAGAGTTGGGCCACCGAACAGCCGAATTGGAGCAGAGAGTGGACGCTCTAGAAGCCACCTTAAACAATCAGTCGGATGACTTAGAAGCCCTCATGTGATGCTTCAGTCTCAGCTGGAAGAGTTTGAAGTTTGAAAATAGGGCCTGCAGTTCCAATGTGCGCAGATTTGACTCTCCTCCCAATGCTCTCCCTGACTCCATGGACTGAGGTATAAAGCCCTAGTTTGTTTTTCATTTTCTTTTTCACTCCACCTTTCTCCAACATGGGGGCTCCCTGCCCTTTAGAATGGTAGATATCCATCCACTCCATAGATGATAGACTCCTTCCCCCTGTTTCACACCGGCCACTTCTCTTTATTCAGGACCCAACCCCCACTGCCCTTGTTGTCATTACTCTCACAGTGGGAGATTGTGCTCACACACCATTGACACATTCACCATACAACAGAAACCCCTTTGCCATTCCTGTGTTTCAACTTGTGATACCCCCCTTAAGCAGGACCTCAACAGGACTACTCCCACCACGCCCACTGTAAATCCATCTAATGGACTGGCGAAACCCACCCCTGGCTGGGAACCGTGACTCGGGTCACTTGCTTTGCACTTTTTCGCTGGGGGTTTTCTGTGTCTCGTGTCTGTTTCCCTAGGATGCAACTGAACTGTTTCCCCGAAGACCCTACATCTCCGGCTGAATAACTTTTTGAGACATTTTCATTGGCTCCCCTCTGCCACACAGGCAACCCAGTGCCGTGAAATTGCCTTCCTCGTGCATGCCCATATGGGTACCTTATTACAGGAAGACTATTGTTGCTCTCCCCCTCAGGTCTCTCTGTAAAGACTCAACGGGGTGGTGCTCCAGGCCCACCCGGGTCTCGACACAGCCCATCTGGTATTTGGTTTATTGAACTTGCCCCCCCTTTTTTTTTCTTCTTTATGGAGTGAAAGATTCTTACTATATATCTTTGTATGTTTGATTGTTACCCATTTCCCCGCATACTGACAGGGCCTGGGACCATTTGGAGCATTTGGGTTCCCACTGTTCCCGGCCCCTGTCGTTCCCCCCCCTCCTCTCTTTCACAATCTTATCCCACGCCCTCTTGTATTTTAGGTCAATCTAGAAGTAACCTGGCTCCTTCTTTATGCTGTCCCTATAGCAAACTCACTTTTTGCAGCCGAGGATCACCCCTAGACAATTACTACTGCCTCCACCTTTATCTTTCAAGACTCTGTTAGACTCCCCTCAGACAAAATCTCAGATCAAGCAACCCCCTTTTTGCTTGACTTGAACACTCGCCCTTATGATACACTTCACAATTCATCAGGATATAAAGACTCTTTATTGCTATCTCTTACCTTTCTGCTTTCTGCCTACCTTTCTTCTCTCTCTCTTCTCGTCTCTCCTCCTCCATCCCGGGGGGATTTGGCCACTACTAGATTGTAGCAGTGTAGAGCTACCTTATAACCAGCAGTGATTACTCCCCTAAACCTACTCACACTGGACGTTCAAGGTCTCAACATCCCACAAAAGCGGGTCAAAGCCTTTCTCTCGTTTGCCTCTTTGGGCGCTCATGTGGTGTGCCTGCAGGAGACTCATTTTTCTCAACAGCACACCCCGAAATTCTTTCACCAGTCATACCCCCAGGTCTTTACTGCATCGGCGAACACCAAGTAGAGAGGAGTCCTGATTGCGTTTCACCGATCAGCCCCCTTCACACTAAGTAAAGAACTTAGCGATCCAGAAGGCTCTCTTAGACACTATGGTAACTGTAACTTTCTATTATGCCCCAAACCAGAATGCCACCACCTTCCTTTCCCACCTACTAAGCATCATTGACCAACATAAGCAAGGTACTTTGCTGATAGGGGGAGACTCCAACCAGGTAGTCTATCCTTTTCTCGATAAATCCCCCCTCCCCCAATCCTCGAGCCCGAATAAACTCTCCTTTAAACGACTCCTCCAGCAACACTCCCTCCTGGATTCCTGGAGGGAATGTAACCCACCAGGCGCCAATACACTTTTTATTCCCACCCTCACAATGTCTCTTCTTGCATCAACCACATCCTGATCAACATAGGTACTGCCCCTGCGGTCCTATCCTCGACTATTCTACCACTCTCGTGGTCAGACCACAGTGCGGTGATCACGACCTTAAAATCCCTGATCCCCAGACAAATAGACCACTCATGGAGTCTCAACAACAATCTCCTCATCCATCCTGCCCATAGAACTGATATCGAGCTAGCCATTTCTGACTTTATTGCCAACAACTCCTCCAACGATGTTACACCCCTAACGTCCATAAGCCTGTCATCAGGGGAGCCTTCATCAGCAAAGCAGCCCACCTTAAGAGGGAGCGACGCACGCTCCACAAACGACTGGACGACAGTTTCCAGAAAGCCCACGATGCCTTCCAAACTAGTCCCACTATCGAACATAGACAAGCCCTTGACAAAGCTAAATTGGAGCTTGATGTTTTCCTTACGGAATCGGCAGACAAACTCCTCCATAGGAGAGGCCATACATACTATACCAAAATTAACAAACCAGATACCTTCTTGGCCCTCTCCCTGCGCAAACTAGATTATCCCCACAAACCTATTCACCTTAAAATAACCAAGGACACTTACACCAGTAACCCCCTAAAAATTGTATCGCACTTTTGGAAACACTTGTCAGAACTTTATGCGGCTAAGACACCCTTCGACGAAGCCCAGGCAGTGACCCTCCTTGCTCGTATCACCCTCCCTTCTCTTTCCACATCTCAAAAGCCATCTCTAGAGCAATCCATCATGACTCAGGAAGTTTTGACAGCCATCAAATCCCTAAAGGCTAACAATCGCCCTGGCCCTGATGGCCTCATGGTGTCATGGTGTCCTATTATAAACACTTTTCCACACTTCTCCCCTTCTAACCAACGCTTTCAATGCTATTCTCCAAGGCAACTCTTTCCGTTCTGAGTTCCTTTCTGCCATTGTCTCCATGCTACCGAAACCAAATTCTGATGACTCTACCTGGACTATCGCCCGATATCCCTCCTCAACTTAGACGTCAAGCTTATGGCTAAAATTCTCTCTACTCGCCTGAACCAGGTTATTGGATCACTTATCCATAGGGATCAGGTTGGGTTTATCCTGGCTAGGCAAGCTGGAGACAATGTCAGAAGGGTGGCCCTAATTGCCCACGCAGCCCGCTCCCGCAAAATCCCTTTATGCTTTCTCTCGCTAGACATACGGAAGGCGTTTGATACCCTATCCTGGCCTTACTTGACTTTTAACCTGAAACATTGGGGCTATGGCCCACACTTTCTAACTTGGGTCATGTCACTGTATGCCTCCCCTACAGCTTGCGTCAGGTATGCAGGCTACAAATCTGACCCCTTCTCTGTCTCCAGAGGTACACGGCAGGGATGCCCCCTTTCCCCACTGCTCCTGGCCATCGAACCATTAGCACAAATTATCCACTCCAATCCAGACATTAAGGGAGTTGAGATGGGTGGATTCCATCATAAATTATGTCTCTTTGCAGATGACATTATTTTATTCCTCTCATCGCCCTTAATATCATCCCCAAACCACCTTAGGACACTTGATGCATTTGCGGCCATTTCGGGCCTCGTAGTCAATCCATAAAAGTCCAAGATATTGAATGTATCCTTGGACGAAACCCAAATAGCCCAGCTTCAACGAAACCTCCCTTTTTCTTGGTCTTCGTGCTCCATCCCGTACCTGGGGATCAACCTCACAGTGAACCCTTCTGACCTTTACGCCGCAAATTACCCAGCTGCCTTGTCCCACCTCAAGAGCCTCATGGCTGCCTGGTCAAAGCTTCCGTTGGCCTGGTTGGGCTGCATAACTGCAATTAAAATGACTATCCTCCCAAAAATATTATACCTTTTTAGGGTTATCCCTGTCTCGGTTCCAGCCCACTTTCTCCTTATCCTCCAGAAGTGTACATTTCACTATATTTGGGGTAGGACCAGACCCAGACTTAGCCGACGAATCCTATTCTCCCCTAAAACTAAAGGCGGCCTAAGTGTCCCGAACTTTGCCAAATACTTCCAGGCAGCGCAACTGGCACAACTACCTAAATTACATGCGATTCACGAAACACCACTGTGTGTTTCTCTGAAGGCGGTCGACTGTGATCCACTTTCAACAGCAAACCTACTGTGGCTACACCCAAGAGATTGCGGGAACGTCCCTAATCCTATCCCGTCCCACAGCCTACAGCTATGGGACAAACTCAAATTCAAAATGGGCCTACAATCTATACATAACCCAATGCTTTCATATATCCAAAACCCGGCCTTCTACCCAGCCTGAACATCTCCCGCATCATTTCATAGGTGGACCGCGGCTGACATCTTTTCCAAGCTGACTCATTTACCACCCCCGACACCTTTAAGTCATTCCCCTCCCTACAGGGACAGCATGACATCCCCAATAAGGAGATTTTCCGTTATCTCCAACTAAAGCACTTTTTCACCCCTGCCTGGGCAGAGACCCATCTCAACCAGCCATGATGTTCTTTGAGCGGCTCTGCCATAAAGACCCCCACGCTAGAGGCATCATTTCTACTATCTACGCCCAATTGCTCAACTCTCTATCATCCACCATGATCCCCTACGTGGCCAAGGGACCTACAGATCCAACTGGACTAGGATGACTGGAATGAGATTTGGGAAGCTACCAAATCCTCCTCCCAAAATATCGCAGCACTGGAAACAAATTATAATGTACTCATGCGTTAGTACTTGGTACCAACACGCATATCTAAATTTCTGTCATCATACTCCCCTCTCTGCTTTCGTAGGTGCGCTGATCCAGGGTCACATATTCACATCTGTTGGACCTGCCCATTAGTACATTCTTTTTGGGCAAAGATGTTTCAGATTCTTTCCACGCTTTTTGACCACCAACTGGACCCTGACCCTGCCGTAGCCCTTCTCAATAAAAAAACAGATCTGTTGACGAAACCCCAATTTAAGCTTCTCCTGCAGGTCACTACCGCAACCAAGCAAACTATAGCGAAAGCTTGGAAGACACCCTCCTTAAACACAACTGAAGCCAAAAACAGAATAACCAAAGCCATGATTCACCGGTCGAAGCAGTTATCCACGACCGGATCGCCAAGCATGAGCGTATCTGGAGACCTTGACTGGATCATTTTGCTCCCCCAAATTTGGACGTGGCTCTGTTGACTCCTTGAACCAACCATGGGCGATTGCCCACGCCCAGCATCACCTAAGCAACCTCTAATGCAACAAGTTCCAGACCAATCCCCCCCCCCGGGGGCCCCTGCTCTCTTCACTCTCTGCTTCCCCCTTTCTTTCTCTTCTGTCCTCTCTCTCTTTGCTAGTTCCCACCTCTCACCTTTATTTCCCTCTCTTTTGTCACAACTCTTGACTCTCCTTGGTCGAATCACACCTTTTCCCTAAGTCCCCCTACGACTCCTGCCTCTTCCTCCTAACCCTTGACACAATTGACCCACGACATGGGTTCTAGCAACAAACTCAGAGGCGTGACTACATATTGTCTTTCCTCATACTGTTTATGTAGAATGCATGGTACACGAGTTATATACGTTGAAGAAATTGTAATTTTCGGGCTTGATTGTAAAACCCCACTGCTATGCTTTGCACATTCTTTTGTTCACTTTAACGGACTTCCGGGTTTATGACTGCATTGTAATGTCTTTGTTACATGTTCTTTCTATAATGTGACAATAAAATGTTTGAACAAAAAGACCCAGGGTGGCGCTACATATGTTTTTGTGAAAAGTAAAACCAAAGAAAATAAGATTTCCAAGAAGAAAATGATATGTCCTAATTCCTAGCTGCTAGGCTAATAACAGTTGTTCCATAGTGTGTGTATGATCTGCTAGGCAGTGAAAACATTTAAAAGGAAATTGAAATATATTTTCTTAGATGATAGAGGGAAATACAGTATGAAGGCAGCCTGTTATTTTTCATTTGTAGAATGATGAGAAATTGATTTTAAAAATTGGGTAATCTGGCACATGGGAGCTTTATAGGATAACGAACTTGTATACTATAATCTAATTAATGTTTCTTCCATAAAGTGGATAATCAAATTATCTTCTGAAGCACAATTTATTGAGTTGTGTAGATATTCATATACTGTCAGTTGTTCAACCCCCAGAACGTAAATAGGCCAAGTCAATCTATCTTTGGTTTAGATGTATAAGAATATGCTTAGCTTGTCTTCACATTCTTTCCATGTAATTATTTCAGAAGCTGGAGAGGATGAGTACAGTTAAAATCATATTAATAGATTTTTGTTCTGTGTATTCTTAAAGCAAGTCTGTACTTTGCAAAGTAGTGCATAGTAACAGATTTCCGGGATAGCAGGCACCCTCTGATAAATCTCTCAAAAAAGCGAGAAGAGTGTTTTCTAAAATTAAAAAAGGCAAATGTATGCAACTAAACCCTCTGTTTTAATGTGACTTGTTAGACAGGATAAATTCGTTTTTTTTTTTTTTTTTTGCAGGCTAAATGGTAAGTGTGCTGGGAATTTTTTGTCTGTTGGTGATGTGCATTGCCCTTCAATGTGCACCTTACTGCAGAGGCTAGTTTTAAACTGGGGTGGCTGTCATCTTTTTGTATCATTGTCACAGTGCTTATATGATGGGTGCTCCCGATTGTAAACACTGACTGGGAGCTGTCCATGACAGCTCAGACGCTGAACTGAGAGGGGGCAGTGAGTGCACTTTCAGCACACAATGGGGGTTCCCCATAGATGCATATGTGTGGAAGCTTAGTGTGAAGGCCCAGTCATCCTATATATTGATATGGCCATCAAGAACAAGTTATATACAAAATATAAAACTGATATAAAAATCCCTTTAAAAGCCAAATACATGGATATTCATTAAAATGTGTACAATGCGGGGCGTGGCCTGACCGTCATGGAGTGAGGACACACGAGCGGCGAGCTCCGACAGCCACGGGCCTGCAAACACTGGCATATTACACCAGCCGCTTCGCAACCACCTCTAGATGCCCACCAGACGCATCATCCCAACCCCCGAGTGGAGGCTGCTCTGCGACCGGAGGGCTCCACTCCTTCTTCGGCCCGCGGACCCCCTCCACGCGGTCCACATCTAAGATGGCGGCGGACCAGGCCGCAACCATGCAGCAGGCTCGGCGTTCTCACCCTTCGGGTGGTGACTCCCCTAGCCTCTCCGCAACTCCGCAGGTGAGGGGTTCCAGCCCGTCCTCGTCCCCTCGTTCCTCGGGGCAGGCCTCACATCCACCGGAGATGGATGGGCTGGAGGGAGACTGGGACCTCCGGGCTCACATTAAGGCCCTCCCGACGAAAGACGATATACAGAGGCTGATAGAAGCGGTCGAGCTCTCCTGCAAGAAAGCAGTGGATGAGCTGAGAGAGGAGACAGTGGCCATTGGGACCCGTGTGGAAGCCGTGGAAAGTGGCCAGGAGGACATTATGCAAACTTTATCATCACTCAGGGACACTGCTCAACTAGCTCAGCTATTAACAGTCTCCTTGACCAGCTGGACGACCAGGAGAACAGGAGCAGACGCCAGAATATCCGCATTCGCGGACTCCCTGAAGCCATGCGTTCTGCGGATCTGCTCCCCTCAGTTACCGGTCTCTTTCGCCAGGTCCTAGGGGCTGGAGCTCCTGTGGACATAGAGATAGAGAGGGTTCATCGTGCCCTCATGCCCCCCCTCAGGACATAGACAAACCGCGGGATGTCATTTGCAAGCTGCTCAGATATCCACTGAAGGAGGCCATTATGAGGGCCGCCCGGAACTCCCCCCTATTGATTTTGATGGAGCGCAGATCTCCTTGTTTCCTGACCTATCCAGGCACACTCTGATGCAACGCAGGGCCGCGAGGCCGGTGCTGGAGGCCCTGCGAGCAGATGGGGTAACATATCGTTGGGGATTCCCGTTCCGGCTTACAGCAACAAAGGATGGGAAATCTGCGTCTCTATATAACAAAGAAGATTTGGATCTCCCCCCTGTGGATTTCCCGGACTGGAGGCTTCACAATACCATCCCTTTACCTCAACGTCCAGACAGGTGGTCCTCGGTCCAGGCATCCTCCCACCGGAGGAAACGGCAGAGGAGGCGTAAGCAAAGTGAGACTGTGGCCTAGTTCTATGGAGGCCCAATGGTCTCGTTCGGTTCCTGCCAGACTGTGTTATTCCCTGTGGTCCATGATTGTTCACCCTTGGGTATTGTGCCTGGACCCTTTAATCGGCCCCCTGACTGCTGCGGTTGGTCCTGAAGTAGCGGTCTGGGGTTTGGCTCCATGCTTAGACTTTGCAGTTTCGCCGCAATGAGAGGCTCGCCTCCAGGGCCATGAAGTTGGATTGGGGCAATTCTCCCCTTATCAGACTAACAGGCCTCTACCTGGTCCTGATGTGACAGTTTAATTTTTTCTAGGCTGTGTTGCCAGTATGTTTATATTTTCTGTAGTTATCATCTTTTTTTGTTTCATTGCCCGAGTTTCCTCAATCGGTCGCTCCCGGGCAGTCAGTCACTTAACCCCCCAGTAGGTACCCCCACACGGTGGGGAATGTTTAACTGTGTTTTCACGGTTCGCCGGGGGATTGCTCGGGGGTGGGTCTCTTTCCCTCCTTCGAGCAATCTCCCGGTGGTTAGAGTTACTCGAACTAGTTTTGGGGATTGTGGTATGCAAGTTTTCCTGTTGTTTTTGCTTTTCTCTATCTCCACTTGAATATGCCACATTTTTTTTATGTTATTCTATTTTTCTTTTTCCTTTTTTCTAGGTTTCCTATTATCCACAGGGGGGTTGAGGACGTCTACTTAGCTGGAGGAGGAGACCAATATTGGAGGAACGGGTCTTCCGGCAGGTACAATTTCGCGTGAGTCTGGGTCACACTTGGGGATTCAGGCTCTACTCGCTCAGATATGATTGATTCTGCTCAATTGCCACCATGCCTGGGTCTTTGATTCTCATGTCCTACAATGTTAGGGGCCTATGCAGCCCAGCTAAGAGAGGTAGGCTATGGCAAGAATTACGCCATAAGACACCAGATATCCTCTCTTTACAAGAGACTCATTTTACCGCTAAATCTACCCCTCGTATGCCCCTAACTATGTTCAACCAATGGTACCACAGCCCCTCCCCTATTCCTAAGGCTAGAGGGGTTTCCATAGCGATCAGGAAATCATGCCCATTCTCTCTGGTAACCAGCCTTTCGGACCCAGAGGGTCGTTATTTGGTAGTCAAGGGTAAGATTGAAGGTCAGATGTTCACGTTTTTCAATGTTTCTGCCCCTAATTTGCGAACCACTCGGTTCATCTCTTTCATCTGCAGACAGGTGGAGGAAGTGAGGGAAGGTTTGTTAGTGGTGGGTGGGGATTTTAATCTCCCCCTGAACCCTGACCTCGACACCTCTACAGGGAGGTCAGTGTTCTCCTTCAAAGCTCTTCGCTATATTAAGCGTTCCCTACGATCCCTCTACCTGGTCGACTCCTGGCGTGTTCGGCACCCGACAGTCAGAGACTACAGCTATTACTCTAAGACGCATGACGTATATTCCCG
>BLSH010377798.1:24732-38649 GCA_018402905.1 Glandirana rugosa | reverse complement strand
ACCAGTGCCACCTCACCAGTGAATACCAGTGCCACCTTACCAGTGCATACCAGTGCCACCTTACCAGTGCATACCAGTGCCATCTTACCAGTGTATACCAGTGCCACCTCACCAGTGCATACCAGTGCCACCTCACCAGTGCATACCAGTGCCACCTTACCAGTGCATACCAGTGCCACCTCACCAGTGCATACCAGTGCCACCTTACCAGTGCATACCAGTGCCACCTCACCAGTGCATACCAGTGCCACCTTACCAGTGCATACCAGTGCCACCTTACCAATGCATACCAGTGCCACCTCACCAGTGCATACCAGTGCCACCTTACCAGTGCATACCAGTGCCACCTCACCAGTGCAGTCTATCAGTGCCAGCTAATGAGTACCCATAAGTGAAAAATGTTATAATCAGAAACTTACCTCCTCATTGTGGCCATTACACTCTCTGCCCATTCATTTTGAAGGCAATCCCGCCCCTCCTGTGGACTACATCTCCCATAATTCTTTGCAGTACAGAAGGGAGGGGGAGGGAGGAACACTGTGCTCTGTTTCCCTCCCCCTAACCTCTGTACTGCAGGGAGAGTGGAGGGAGGAGGGAGGAGGGAACAGACAGGAGGAGAGGAGAGGGGAGGGGGGCGGGATGCTGGGAGAAGGCAGAAAAGAGTTCAGAGCGATCTTCTTTATTATGACAGTCAGATGTAGAGCCAGGCAGCTTCCCGGAGGGCGGCGGCTGCTAGATGAGAAGAGCCGCTCTGTCCAGTGTATGACACTCAGAGGGGGAGCGGCTTCAGCCTGTGTGCTGCTTTGTAGCATCGCCGCAGCTCCCCCTCTGAGTGTCATACACTGGACAGAGCGGCTCTTCTCATCTAGCAGCCGCCGCCCTCCGGGAAGCTGCCTGGCTGTGATCAGCCTTGAAAAAGTGGAGAGGAGTGAAGGGACAACTTTTATAGTTCAGCGCCCTCTCCCTGCGGCGCCTGGGTGCACTGCACCCCGCGCACCCGCCCAGGATCGGCCCTGCTAAGAGAGGTAGGCTATGGCAAGAATTACGCCATAAGACACCAGATATCCTCTTTTTACAAGACACTCATTTTACCGCTAAATCTATTTGTTCAACCAATGGTACCACAGCCCCTCCCCTATTCCTAAGGCTAGAGGGGTTTCCATAGCGATCAAGAAATCATGCCCGTTCTCTCTGGTAACCAGCCTTTCGGACCCAGAGGGTCGTTATTTGGTAGTCAAGGGTAAGATTGAAGGTCAAACGTGCACGTTTTTCAATGTTTATGCCCCTAATTTGTGAACCACTCGGTTCATCTCTTTCATCTGCAGAAAGGTGGAGGAGGTGAGGGAGGGTTTGTTAGTGGTGGGTGGGGATTTTAATCTTCCCCTGAACCCTGACCTTGACCTCCACAGGGAGGTCAGTGTTCTCCTTCAAAGCTCTTCGCTATATTAAGCGTTCCCTACGCTCCCTCCACCTGGTTGACTCCTGGCGTGTTCGGCACCCGACAGTCAGAGACTACAGCTATTACTCTAAGACGCATGACGTACATTCCCAGTTAGATCTGTTTTTAGTGGACCAGTATCATCTTAGCGCAGTATCGGATGCCTCCATAGGTAGCATTACTATCTCAGACCACACTACAGTTTATATACGACTGAGTGGATCTTTTGCCCACCAGAGAGCTCACTCCTGGAGACTGAACGAGGCTCTGCTGGATGACGTGGGGGTCAGGGAAGCAGTGGTGACATCCCTGAATAAGTAATTCGACCTTAACCAGCCGGGGGAGGTGTCACACCGTGCAGTTTGGGAGTGCCACAAGGCAGTGATCTGGGGAGAGTTGATCTCCCAGGGATCTCGCCTTAAGAGGGACAAGCAGGGGGAATTGACAAGTCTTCTTGACCGCATTCATGACCTTGAGACCAACCACAAGGCAACTCGCTCTCCTGGGGTTGCAGATGAACTGTCGAATTTGCGGGCAGAACTCGCCCTATGCTTGGACCGAAGGGCAAGAGATAAAATGTGATTCTATGCGCATCGCTTTTACGAGCAGGGTAATAAATGTGGGAGACTGTTGGCAAGGCAGTTGAAGCGTCAGCAGGCTCTGAGACATGTCCATACCTTATCTGCTAAAGGTGTGTCCTTGGTAGATTCCAGAGACATTGCATCCGAGTTTAGGCGCTACTACGAATCCTTATATAACCATCCCCCCTCATGGCCATCATCTGACCCGCAGGAGGAGTCTCTAACCTTACGGTCATATGTAAAGAGATCGGGATTCCCTTCTCTCTCCCCCGAGGTGCTTGAAGAGTTGGAGGGTCCCTTCACGGTAGAGGAGCTACGGGCAGCAGTGGCTGCTCTCCCAGCCAGGAAGAGTCCGGGCCCAGATGGCTTCTCTAACGCTTATTACAAAGCGTTTCTCCCGTTGCTTGAGAGCCCGTTATGCGACTACTTCAACTCTCTCAGCCCCTCCTCACCTTTACCCCCTGAAGCCTTAAGGGCGCATATTGTGGTCCTGCCCAAGCCTGGTAGAGACCCCCAGCTGTGCTCTAACTACCGCCCCATCTCCCTGTTGAACGCTGACACTAAACTCCTGGCCAAACTTTTGGCCCTTCGCCTGCAGGAACATGTGACGGACCTGGTTCACCCGGACCAAACCGGCTTTATGTTGGGCCGGGAGGCCAGGGACAATACTATCAGGGCCCTTCATATCCTGCATTGGGCGAAGCATGGTCCTTCTCGGAACCCCTGTGTGGTCATCTCGATGGATGCCGAGAAGGCCTTGGTTGGGTTGGCTCATTGTATGCAGGCAATTCGGCAAGGGTGCGGGTGAAAGGGGTGCTGTCGGACCCGCTGCCCATCCGTAATGGGACCAGGCAGGGGTGCCCCCTTTCCCCGTTGCTCTTTGCCCTAGTGCTTGAGCCCTTTTTATGTCGTGTGAGGGCTAACCCAGATATCAAGGGGATGGTGATAGGCTCCCAGGAACATAAAGTGTCCGCCTTCGCGGACGATCTGCTATTTTATCTTTCCAATCCCTCGGTTGCGCTGCCGATAGTGATGGGTGAGGTGCAGGAGTTCGGGCTAATGTCGAATTACAAGATTAACTTTGACAAGTCCGAACTCCTGCCGATCAATATTCCTACATCTCAATCCCAATGTGGGGTTAGCTTGTTCTTTTCCTTGCTTGGTTGCGGCCTTGGGCCTTAGGTGGGCTACGCCCCCCCCGGGCTGTGCTTGCTCGGGCCTGCCCTCTCCCCCTTTTTGTGACGCCCAACTTGCTGATGGCGTGGGGGGAGGGGTGGTCCGGGGGGCTCGGCCTGGGTCGGGGTCCGCGGTTCCGGGCTCCGGGGCGACCCCGCATTGGTTTTCACTTGTATTCTTACTGCATTGTATTTTTACCCCCACACGTCTAACATTCCACTGGGAGCTTGTGTCTCCCCCGATCAGTAATCGGGTGTGTTCATCTTTTTCTGACTCTGACATATTTCGGCTTATCCTCTGAATTGTGTTTTTATTTTTATTTCTATTTTCTTATTTGGCATTTCATATGTTATTTTTCCTTGGTTTTGTTTTCCTGATATGGTTGTTATGTACTGCCATTTTTCTACCTTTTTGCTATTACTTTGTTGCGCTTTGTTTAATAGACTTTGTGAAAATTCAATAAAAGTTGACTATAAAAAAAAAGGTGCCTCTAAACCAAAAATAATTATGAGCCATGGTGAATCTGAAAAGACCTAAAACAAACGCACGCTGGGATGGGACAAGACTAGCATTTCTGCCTAGGAACATCTCCACTGCTTCAAAGCCATCCTGGTGTGAAATGATAGTATAGAGGGAGGCCACATCCGCAGTGACGAGGATGTAGCTCTCCCTCCACTCAACCTCACCCAGGATCCTAATAACCTGGGCGGAATCCTTAATGAAGGACTCAGTCTGAGACACAAGAGGCTGGAGAAATGCGTCTATGTACTTCCCAACCCTAGAGGTGGCCGAGTCCAGTCCACTGATTATTGGCCTCCCCGGCGGGTTAACCTGGCCCTTGTGGACCTTGGGGAGATAAAATATAATGAGGACCCGTGGTGCCATGGGAACCAGAAAGCACTTCTCCTTCTTGTTGATCAGGCCATCAGAATAGCCTTCATTAATCAGTTTAACTAATTATTTTTTATACTTAGAGGTGGGATCATGGGCCAGGGAGATATAAGTGTCTGCATCTGAAAGCAGCCTGTTCATTTCTTGTACATAGGCTGACTTATCCAGGACCATGATCCCACCCACCGTTGGAGGGTGCTTGATTGTTACCATATGAAGTCACACTATGAACATTTTTTCTTTCTTTCTTTAATACCACCTACGAGAGTATATGACCCATCTGAGAGTGTACACTTTGAATATACAGGACCACTGAGTGATTAAGTTCATATGCGTTTTTGGCTGATACATTTGTTAAGGAGATTTGCCAGACACCCATCTTTGGCTTTGTGATCGGGTCCCTCTAGTGGAATCTCAATTTGTTACACTCAAGTTTTTTTCTCTTCACCAGAGACTATATTTGGAACTAGCGCTATATTGTATCTATGGCAAAGCTGCTTTGTCACCCTAGGAAAGGAATAAAGAACCACCCTCCCTCTCCTCTTCCCAATACCATACAGGGAGGAGTTTTGTAGTCCTTATGGATAGCTGGCAAACAATGGCATCTGATAACGGCCAGTACTGGCAAAGAAAATGTTATCAGCTCACACAATTTCTGGAAGGATAAACAGGCATTTTTTGCACTTTAAAAATATATGACAAAGATGTTAATGGTATTTTTAACAGATATAAGGTAACAAATAAGAATAGATTGTTAGGGTTTTCATACATACAAGCCCTGCTCCTCCATTTTTTTAAAACCTGTCGCGAGCCATTCAACTGTCAATTTCCAGAGCCCCATTTGTCCACTGAAATTCTGCATTTGCCAGCTGAATGATGGGGTTTAATTGAGTTTGGTCTGAAGCTGAGTCCTTATGTTCAGCTCAGATCTAGGATGCAAAGGGCTTAACTGGGACATAGAATTAACTTTAAAGACTAATATACATTTTGGAGTTAGAATGTAAGTGGAAGGAGGGGGAAAATGTTCCTACCATTCACATATGGGACAGTGGCAGGCAAAACACATTTAAATAAAGCAGTTCTAAATAAAAAAAATATATATACACTTTATTCAGATAGTTTGTACTTACCTGTGATTGGTTGATTATAGTTTCCATCGGTTATGGCACAAGTCACTACCTATAAAAGAGAGAAAATGCGTCATCACTTGAAACAGTCGGCGGGGATTGAAGAAGAAAGCACATCTGCGGCTGTTCTGTGCTTTGTTATGGAGTCTTTACTGCGCCAGATTATGGAGCGGGCTAGCTTGGTACATGGAGAGGAGAGGATGCAGCACCGCCTGCCATTACCTATGGCATCCTCCGTTTATCCCCCAGCTGTCCTTCCTAACGTAGGCTCCCAGCTCCAACAAACATCCATTTCTGACATGGCCCTGCCGCTGTTTCCGGGACCTCCCTTTCATGATGCAGCTTCCTCTGGTAATAATGTTCCATCCTCTTTCACCGAGTCATCACTGTATTACCGCCAACATGATCTCATACAGCCTTCAGTGTCCATGGCTGTTGTTCCTTCAGAGGGACTGGTGACTCAGCAGAAGAGGATCACCAAGAGGCCATGCAGGTTTGATTCCCCATCCCAGACAAGAGACAGAGGACAGGGGAGAACTGCTACCTGTAGAGGTAGAGGTAAAAAAGTGTATTCAAAACATGCAAAATTAATTCCTAATGACATTACCATTGCTCAGCCTATCGCTCACAATAATGTGGTTACTATGGTTACCGATCCCACACCTGCAGCTTCATCAGATGGCCAGCAAAGGGGTACGGAGTCAGCTCAGCAACTTAATGTTATTTCTAATGACAATATACATACTTTATCTCCTTCCCTAGCTCCTTTGCCTGTGGCTACCCTACTGGTTGACAATATAACTCCTGCTTTACATGTCAATAATGCCGTTACTATGGCTACCGAATCCACGCAAGCTGTTCCGTCTGCTGCTGTTGTCAATGCTTCAAACATGATTAACCCTTCGATGTCTGCTACAAGTACAGCTAGAGGTGAGACTTTTGATGCCTCTGTGTTGACAGAATTTGCTGTAACTATGTCTAATGTGTTGTCTAAACTGATGCTTTCTTCAGCTTTATCACAGTCCTCTGATTTAGGGCTTGCTTCCGTTTGGAAGGATAAGCTGCCTTCTGCTATGAGTTTGCCTGCAATACCTAATATTTCGTCAACTTCACCAATGGTATCTGTGAGGCCTTTGCCATCTTCTTCTTCTCTTGTACCTGAAACTTATCTTAAAGAGGTACTATCCTGTGAAATTTCACCGTTGGGTTTTCTCCTTACTAATGCCCTTTAAGAGAAAATATGGAAA
Source organism: Glandirana rugosa (assembly GCA_018402905.1). Lineage (NCBI taxonomy): Eukaryota > Metazoa > Chordata > Amphibia > Anura > Ranidae > Glandirana > Glandirana rugosa. The sequence continues at coordinate 32,189 of BLSH010377798.1, read as the reverse complement.
GGAGAATATATCGACCTCCTTTCCTTATTGCTTTCTAATAGAGAGAGTGATGTTGAGAAGAAAAAAGGTGACAAATATGTTGACGAGAGACAAAAAAGTTTGATTCCCCATAGCTTTAATAACTGGCTAAAAGCCTTTAGTATTTTTGCAGTGTTCTAGGAGAACGGCATCCTGAATTATATAGTGGTCTATTCCACTATGTGGAAATTATCTTGGAAGCTTACAGAAACTTTCCAGGACTTTTCTGGTTTTATTATGACAAAGCATTCCGTCAAAAGCTCTCGGTTAACAGTCCTTTGACATGGGGCATGAAAGGTATTGGTCTTTGGTAGAGTTGAGCGAACCCGGACTGTAAAGTTCGGGTCCGTACTGGACTTTGGGGTGTCCGTGCCCAGAACCCGAGTCCGTGTTTGGGTTCGGTATTCGGGTATTTTTTGCGCCCTTTCTATAGCTGCAGGGCAGCCAATCAACAAGGGTTTTACTCGTTTGCCCTTAGAAGCCATCACAGCCATGCCTACTAATGGCATGGCTGTGATTGGGCAGTGCATCATGTGACCCAGACTATTTTTGGCGCCTGTTGAATAGCTGCAGAGCAGCCAATCAACAAGCGTTTCACTTGTTTGCCCTTAGAAGCCATCACAGCCATGCCTACTAATGGCATGGCTGTGATAGGCTAGGGCATCATGTGACCCAGCCTCTATATGACCTGGAGTCACGTATGCTGCGTGTCACATCGTCTCAGGCTAGTGTAGGGAGATCATGCTGCCGGCGCTTTGAGGGATAGATTACCGATCTAATATGATCTCATCCTGCATTACAGAGAGATTCCTGTCGGTGCTGTGAGGGGAAAGCTTAGCGTTCTAAAACCATCTGATACTAGACTAGGTAGAGTTTACTAGTGCTATAGGGAGAGGTTCCTGCTGGTGCTGTGAGGGACAGATTATTGTTCTAAAATCTTCTCCTAGTGCTATAGGGAGAGGTTCCTGCTGGTGCTGTGAGGGACATATAATTGTTCTAAAATCATCTCCTAGTGCTATAGGGAGAGGTTCCTGCTGGTGCTGTGAGGGACAAATTATTGTTCTAAAATCATCTCCTAGTGCTATAGGGAGAGGTTCCTGCTGGTGCTGCGAGGGACAGATTATTGTTATAAAATCATCTCCTAGTGCTATAGGGAGAGGTTCCTGCTGGTGCTGTGAGGGACAGATTATTGTTCTAAAATCATCTCCTTCTGCTATAGGGAGAGGTTCCTGCTGGTGCTGTGAGGGTCAGATTATTGTTCTAAAAACATCTCCTACTGCTATAGGGAGAGGTTCCTGCTGGTGCTGTGAGGGACAGATTATTGTTCTAAAATCATCCCCTACTGCTATAGGGAGAGGTTCCTGCTGGTGCTGTAAGGAACAGATTATTGTTCTAAAATAATCTCCTAGTGCTATAGGGAGAGGTTCCTGCTGGTGCTGTGAGGGACAGATTTTTGTTCTAAAATCATCTTTTAGTGCTATAGGGAGAGGTTCCTGTTGGTACAGTGAGGGACAGATTATTGTTCTAAAATCATCTCCTACTACTATAGGGAGAGGTGCCTGCTGGTTCTGTGAGGGACAGATTATTGTTCTAAAATCATCTCCTTGTGCTATAGGGAGAGGTTCCTGCTGGTGCTGCGAGGGACAGATTATTGGTCTAAAATCGTCCCCTACTGCTATAGGGAGAGGTTCCTGCTGCTGCTGTGAGGGACAGGTTATTATTCTAAAATCTTCTCCTAGTGCTAAAGGGAGAGGTTCCTGCTGGTGCTGTGAAGGACAGATAATTGTTCTAAAATCATCTCCTAGTGCTATAGGGAGAGGTTCCTGCTGGTGCTGTGAGGGACAGATTATTGTTCTAAAATCATCTCCGGGTGCTATAGGGATAGGTTACTGCTGGTGCTGTGAGGGACAGATTATTGTTCTAAAATCATCTCCTACTGCTATATGGAGAGGTTCCTGTTGGTGCTGTGAGGGACAGATTATTGTTCTAAAATCATCTTTTAGTGCTATAGGGAGAGGTTCCTACTGGATCTGTGAGGGACAGATTATTGTTCTAAAATCATCTCCTAGTACTGTAGGGAGAATTTCCTGCTGCTCCTGTTAGTGACAGATTATTGTTCTGAAATCGTCTCCTACTGCTATAGGGAGAGGTTCCTGCTTTCTAGAAAATTTCAATACCTATATTTAACAGTTATTTATTATTATTTCAAATATTCTTTTTTTATTTCTAAAATTCGGAAATAAGGAAGAACATTTGAAATAATAAGTTATTAATTTATAATTTTTACATATTATAAATTATAATAAGCTATTATTATTTCAAATGTTTTTCCTTATTTCTGACCTTTGCAGTGTGTGACTGTATATATGCATACTGTATGTATGTGTGTGTGCATACTGGGTGTGTATATACTGTGCTTATATTGTATGTAAACACACAGTATACATACAATATACATCCAATATACACCCAGTATATACACACCCAGTATGCACGCACACACACACACATACATACATTATGCATATATACAGTCACACACTGCAAAGGTCAGAAATAAGGAAAAACATTTGAAATGATAATAGCTTATTATAATTTATAATAAGTAAAAATTATAAATTAATAACTTATTATTTCAAATGTTCTTCCTTATTTCCGAATTTCAGAAATAAAAAAGAATATTTGAAATAATAATAAATAACTATTAAATATAGGTATTGACATTTTCTTGAAAGTATGACTATTAGTGCTAAATTTCATATTAAGTTCATTAACAGCCAAACTTTCAAGGAAATTCCAATACCTAAAATTTAATAGTTATTAGTTAGTTATTATTTCAAATATTCTTAGTTTTTTCCAATTTTCGGATTTCCGAATTTTGGATTTTCGTCTTTTCCGATTGCCGAATTTCCGAATTACCGCAATTGCCGAATTACCGCAATTGCCGTATTACCGCGAATTTCCGCAATTGCCGAATTACAGCGAATTTCCGAATTACCGCAATTGCCGAATTACCGCGAATTTCCGAATTACCGCAATTGCCGAATTACCGTGAATTTCCGAATTTCGGATTTCCGAATTTTTAATTTCCGAATTTCCGAATTACGAATTTTTAAATTTCCGACTTCCCGAATTTCCGAGTTTCCGAATTTTTTGAATTTCCGAATTTCCGAAAAACGAAAAAAAACGAATTTTGTAGCCATGCACAAGTCTAAAAATCATCTCATACTGGTGTAGGGAGGGGTTCCTGCTGCTGGTGTGAGGGACAGATTAGCGTTATAAAAAATAATATAAATTTGTGCTAAATAGTATATTTGCATCCAGAATGAGGAGAGCGTCAAATAAGGGATGTGGTTGTGGTGCTGCTGGTGCTGCTGGTGTTGGTGATGTTGGTGAAGCTCCTGTTGCAAGGAGAGGACGTGGTCGATCTGTGCCAGTTACACACACAAGTGAAACACCTTTCTCAGGTGCGAGTAGCCGACAGAACCTTCAACTTTATATGGTAGGCCCGAAAGCTGCTCAAAGAATGGTGAGGCCAGAACAAGTACAGGCGATAGTAGATTGTGTGGCAGACAATGCCTCCAGTTCCTTCACATTGTCTCCCACCCAGTTCCTTGCTGAAAGCTCAGAGTTTGCACCTAAACCCCATGGCCATCTGTCTTTGACCTCAGCCCTTTGTAAATTAGCCAAGCAGTCTTAGCCCCAAGTCATGCAGCAGTCTCTTATGCTTTTTGATGACTCTGCTGGTGTGCTTTCCGTGGGTCATCCACATAGCCCTGCCCCAGAATTGGAAGACATACAGTGCACCAATGCCCAACCACTTCTGTTTCATGATGAGAACATTGAAACACCACCGCAGCACATCTCTGATGATGACGAAACACAGGTGCCAACTGCTGTGGCTTTCTACAGTGTGCAGACTGACAAGGAGGGCAGTGGTGAAGAGTGGGTGGAAGATGATGTGGAGGATGATGAGGTCTTAGACCCCACCTGGAATGAAGGTCATGCGAGTAGCGTGTGCACTTTGGAGGAAGAGGTGGTGGTCGCACAGAGGCACCAGCAAAGCAAAAGAGGAAACAGGTTGCAAAAGCGGAGCGTCCGTCCCCTAGACAGTACGCCTGCTACTACTCACCGCACCCAGGGACCTAGCACACCAAAGGCAGCTCAAAGGAGTTCCCCAGTGTGGCAGTTCTTCAGACAATGTGCTGACAACAAGACACGAGTGGTTTGCATGCTGTGCAACCAGAGCCTGAAGCGAGGCATAAATGTTCTAAACCTGAGCACAACCTTCATGAGCAGGCATCTAAATGCAAAGCATGAGCTGCAGTGGAATAAGCACCTCAAAATCCAAGAAAGGTCTCGGACTCCTCCTGCTTCCTCTTCTGCTGCTACCTCGGCCCCTTCCTCCACCTCTACAGTGCCAGTGTCACCTGTCACCCAGCAAACAGACAATGTGACAGCAACGCCACAATGTCCGCCACCGTCCCCAAGCATTTCCTCATGGTCCCATGGTAGCTTACAGATGTCCATCTCCCTAACACTGGAGAGAAAGAAGAAGTACCCCCTACCCACTCGTGATCCCTGACCCTGAAAGTCAGCATTTCAAAATTCCTGGCCTTTGAGTGTAAACACGGCGGTTCCCCGCACTGTCAGGCGGCATCTAAGAGATCTACTGATCCCCGTCACTGGGATCAGTTAGATCTCTTATGCCCCTGACTGCCTAGCCCCCTCACAGTTAGAACACACCCAGGGAACACAGTTAACCCCTAGAGTGCTCCCAGGTTAACCCCTTCACTGCCAATGACATTTATACAGTAATCAGTGGATATTTAAATTTCTGATCACTGTATAAATGTCAATGTCAATTCTCATAGTTTGTAAGTACGGCAACTTTTGCGCAATCCAATCAATAAACGATGATTGCGATTTTTTTTTTACCAAAAAAGTGAGCAAGAATATATATCAGCCAAAACTGATGAATAAATTTGTTTTTTTATATATATTTTTTTGGATTTGTATTTTAGCAAAAACTAAGAAATATTGTTTTTTTGCTAAATTGGTGGTCTTTTTTTGTTTATAGTGGTGATCAGAAATGACGCAGAGGTGATAAAATACCACCAAAAGAAAGCTCTTTTTGTGGGGAAGAAAGGACACAAATTTTGTTTGGGTTCTACGTCGCACAACCGCGCAATTGTCAGTTAAAGTGACAGAGTGCCGAATCACAAAAAGTGCTCTGGTCCTAACATGGGAGATCCTTCCGGGGCTGAAGTGGTTAACATGCCTGCATGCGATCCTATCAGTTTCCATCCTAGTTTTTTAGGAAATCATTCCTCGCTTGCTCTGGCTTTGCCCGCAATTTAAATATTGTGAAAAGATTTGTAAGAAAATTAACAGGTCAATAGATAGGTTTATGACTTCACTAAATGGTATTTCTTTCCGGCATGTGGATTTGGAAGGAGGTGTTGGTGGTTTTTACCAACGCGCCCAAATTCACTTGTCGGATATTGCTTTGGACATCTTTAACCATAATTTACAAAACTGTGTGGAGTTGGCCGTGGGCCTGGTGGGGTGACATGCTCCTTGTGCATGAGAATGGCATTTGGGGACTTTGAGTGCTAATGTTTATAGCTTGAGCTGGTAATAGCTGAGCTAAATATGCTATTTGTATACTTTTAAAGCTTGGTATTAAATTATATGCTGTAATTAAAATATTAAAACCTATAATAAAGGCCATCTGAATGCACAAAATTATTTGAGTCCAGTGTTATATCTTTTATATAGATCAATAGGATATGTATGTCCTGCCTACTGTCCCATGCAAGTGGAAGGAGGAGCAAAATGTCCCCACCATCCACATACGAGACAGTGGCAGACAAAACAAGTTTAGATAAAAATATAGATATACACTTTATTCAGGTAGTTTGTACTTACCTGTAATTGGTTGATAATAGTTTCCAGGGGTTATGGCACGAGTCACTACCTATAAAAGAGAGAAGATGCGTCATCACTTGAAACAGTCATCAGGGATTGAAGAAGAAAGCACGTCCCGCCCTCCCTCCCATGTCGCGGCTCATGTTATGAGGTTTTGTCCATTTCTTGTGAAAGGGGACTTTGAGTGTTAATGTTTATATCTTGAGCTGGTAATAGCTGAGCTAAATATGCTGTTTGTATAATTTTAAAGCTTGGTATTAAATCATATGCTATTATTAATATTTTAAAACCTATAATAAAGGGCCGCGGGCCACGGCCATTTGAATCCACAAAATTATTTGAGTCCAGTGTTATGTCTTTTATATAGATCAATAGGATATGTATGTTCTGCCTACTGTCCCATGATATAATTGATGTTAACTTGTAAAAAAAGTTTTGGCTGGTGTTTGGTTTTAAAATGATCACAAATGTTACTGTATCCATACTTTAAACAGAAAACCTTATGATCAATCACTAATTACTAAGAACGCCATTGATGTTCAAAAGCTAAAGGAGTTCAAAGCATGTAAGAAAACCTACAGTAAATTATCAAGCAAAATCTATACAGAAGCAAACCCGAATCCTGTCCAAAAGACCATAAGAGTTTGTTGCTTCATCCTTTGACATCTAAGAGTCTGACTCTTTCCACTTCTAACAAAGCACTTTGAAGTACCACCTATGTAGAAGGAGAGGCGCTTTTCTCTAATATATAAATTAAACTGTAAGTGAACTTTTAGAGATAGCCATACATTAATTGCTAAAACTTCTTGATAGAAGTAATCTTAAAATATTATGATCAATCCTTAGGAATAGCAGAGTGTATATGATCTTTGACTGAAGTTTAACCATAAAACCTAAGAGTTATGATCAGAGGAGTTGGAAAATTCTTGTGAGTCTTCATGAATCATTCAATGTGCATATGATGAATGATCATTCTTTCTTTTTTTCCTTTTTTGATGGATGATTGATAGGCACAGTTATATCTAAAAGAAGTAGGAAAGGGGTTATTTTGTTCATTATCACTAAAAGTATACAGGCTAACAATGCTGCTTAAAATGTTATTAAAGGTAGAATTTTTAAATTAAAAATAACAAATATGTTATAATTGCCTGTTATGTGCAGTGGTTTTGCACAGAGCAGCCCCAACCCACCTCTTCTTGGGTCCCATGTCAGCTTTTTCCTTTTTTTCTTTCTTACTAGTAAGTAGTATACGTGTAACTTACTAAGTACTTCTGAGTGTTCTTAAAAGGTTGAGGAGACTAGTATTGAGAATCCAAAATACCAATTTGAAGTCAGTTTCTAGTATATGTGAGACGATAAGGATTCCTAACTAGTATTATAAAATTCTAATGAAGATAGTTCTTCAAAATCGTTAATTACATACCGATAGAGATTTTCAAGTGAATGTCAAATTAAATATATAATCTCTTTTCGCGGAGAGGAAGATGTATCCACCATGAAGTTTCACG
>BLSH010377763.1:13892-24556 GCA_018402905.1 Glandirana rugosa | reverse complement strand
TACAGGAGATGGCCAGAGACTGCAGACATAGTACAGGAGATGGTCAGAGACTGCAGACATAGTACAGGAGATGGCCAGAGACTGCAGACATAGTACAGGAGATGGTCAGAGACTGCAGACATAGTACAGGAGATGGCCAGAGACTGCAGACATAGTACAGGAGATGGTCAGAGACTGCAGACATAGTACAGGAGATGGCCAGAGACTGCAGACATAGTACAGGAGATGGCCAGAGACTGCAGACGTTGTACAGGAGATGGCCAGAGACTGCAGACATAGTACAGGAGATGGTCAGAGACTGCAGACATAGTACAGGAGATGGCCAGAGACTGCAGACATAGTACAGGAGATGGTCAGAGATTACAGACATACTACAGGGGATGGTCAGAGACTGCAGACATAGTACAGGAGACAGTCAGAGACTGCAGACATTATACAGGAGATGGCCAGAGACTGCAGACATAGTACAGGAGATGGTCAGAGACTGCAGGCATACTACAGGAGATGGTCAGAGACTGCAGACATAGTACAGGAGATGGTCAGAGACTGCAGACATGGTACAGGAGATGGTCAGAGACTTCGGACATGGTACAAGAGACGGTCAGAGCCTGCAGACATAGTACAGGAGACGGTCAGAGCCTGCAGACATAGTACAGGAGATGGTCAGAGACTGAAGACATAATACAGGAGACGGTCAGAGACTGCAGACATTGTACAGGAGATGGCCAGAGACTGCAGACATAATACAGGAGATGGTCAGAGACTGCAGACATAGTACAGGAGATGGTCAGAGACTGCAGACATAATACAGGAGATGGTCAGAGACTGCAAACATAGTTAAGGAGATGGTCAGAGACTGCAGACATAATACAGGAGACGGTCAGAGACTGCAGACATGGTACAGGAGATGGTCAGAGACTGCAGACATGGTACAGGAGATGGTCAGAGACTTCGGACATGGTACAAGAGACGGTCAGAGACTGCATTCATAGCCAAAGAGACTATCAGAAACAGCATACATGGCTCAAAAGGATAAGGACCTAGTGGGTAACCCCCGATCCGATCCCTGATTCCAGAGGGGGGGCAATTGCCCCCCTTGCCCCTACCTGCGGACGTCCATGCCTCCACCTCCATCTGTCTGAAAACAACATCAGCTGATACACCTGGTAGACAACCAGATTCCTATAGACGCCTTAGATGGGTGTGACTTGGGCTGCAAGGGATGCCTCCACCCATAACTGTACCCTTTATTGAAGTCCTCTTCTTCATTCTGTCCATCTCCACCTCCACCCATAGGCGTCCGCAGAACTTTTTTCGGGGGGGGGGGGGGCACATCATTTTAAGGTCACCCATGCTCTGCCCCTTTTTGACAAAGTCATTATCACATTATCACAGTCAGAGACTGCAGACATAGTACAGGAGATGGTCAGAGACTTCAAACATACTACAGGAGATAGTCAGAGACTGCAGACATAGTACAGGAGACGGTCAGAGACTGCAGACATAGTACAGGAGATGGTCAGAGACTGCAGACATAGTACAGGAGACAGTCAGAGACTGCAGACGTTGTACAGGAGATTGTCAGAGACTGCAGACATAGTACAGGAGATGGTCAGAGACTGCAGACATAGTACAGGAGATGGCCAGAGACTGCAGACATAGTACAGGAGATGGTCAGAGACTGCAGACATAATACAGGAGATGGTCAGAGACTGCAAACATAGTTAAGGAGATGGTCAGAGACTGCAGACATAATACAGGAGACGGTCAGAGACTGCAGATATGGTACAGGAGATGGTCAGAGACTGCAGACATGGTACAGGAGATGGTCAAAGACTTCGGACATGGTACAAGAGACGGTCAGAGACTGCATTCATAGCCAAAGAGACTATCAGAAACAGCATACATGGCTCAAGAGGATAAGGACCTAGTGGGTAACCCCCGATCCGATCCCTGATTCCAGAGGGGGGGCAATTGCCCCCCTTGCCCCTACCTGCGGACGTCCATGCCTCCACCTCCATCTGTCTGAAAACAACATCAGCTGATACACCTGGTAGACAGCCAGATTCATATAGACGCCTTAGATGGATGGGACTTGGGCTGCAAGGGGTGCCTCCACCCATAACTGCAACATACGTAGAAATGTCCTCTCCTCTTCCCTCTGCTTTTGGCAGGAGAGGGTCAGCGTCTGACAAAAATCCATCCTACAGGGACTGGGCCTATCACTGATGACCTTTTTTTGAATCTTGTTGGGGGTCATCCTCATTCTAAGACTGGATGACCCTCCACAGGGTGAAATTCCGCCCATTACCACAATGTTTGTTCACAGCGATGACAGCTTAACGGCTGAGTAGCAACAGATGGGACAACCTTATAGTAATATACATCATCTGTGGATAATGTGCAGGACTTGGAAGGAAGGTTTTCTGCCCACAACTGTCCATCTTATGAGGACATACAGCAGAGATCTCAATAATAGAGGCCCTGAGAGACTGAGGATGGTCAGGATGTGTCCGGCATCCGCTGAAATAGCGGTTCATGGTGGACTGACCATTAGTACATAAGGACTATCCTGCCCTCAGAAAAGTTAACTTGTTCGCAAAATTAGGGGTAAGAGGGACAATGGTGGAGGGAGGAAGCAGGGCATTGATAGATGAAGAGGGACAGAGGGACAGCAGCAGAGGGAAGAAGGGACAAGGATGGAGGGAGAGTGGTGGAGAGAAGTGGCAGAGGGAAGAAGGACAGGGATAGAGGGACAGCGGCAAAGGGAAGAAGGTCAGGGATAGAGGGACAGCGGCAAAGGGAAGAAGGTCAGGGATAGAGGGACAGCGGCAAAGGGAAGAAGGACAAGGATGGAGGGACAGCAGCAGAGGGAAGAAGGGACAAGGATGGAGAGAGAGTGGTGGAGAGAAGTGGCAGAGGGAAGAAGGTCAGGGATAGAGGGACAGCGGCAAAGGGAAGAAGGACAAGGATGGAGGGACAGCGACAGAGGGAAGAAGGTCAGGGATGTGGGCACAGCGGCAAAGGGAAGAAGGACAGGGATGGAGGGACTGTGACAGAGGGAAGAAGGTCAGGGATGGAGGGACAGCGGCAGAGGGAAAAAGGTCAGGGTTGGAGGGACAGCGGCAAAGAGAAGAAGGAAAGGGATGGAGGGACAGTGGCAGACATAAGAAGAACAGAGATAAAGGGACAGCAGCAGAGGGAAAAAGGACAGGGATAGAGGGACATCGCTAGAGGGAAGAAGGATAGGGAAGGAGGGATAGCGGCAGAGGGAAGAAGGACAGGGATAGAGGGCCAGCGGCAGAGGGAAGAAGGATAGGGATAGAGGGACAGCGGCAGAGGGAAGAAGGACAGGGATAGAGGGACAGCAGCAGAGGGAAGAAGGACAGGAATAGAAGGACAGGGATGGAGGGCCAGTGGCAGAGGGAAGAAGGACAGGAATGGAGGGACAGCGGCAGAGGGAAGAAGGACAGGGATAGAGGGCCAGTGGCAGAGGGAAGAAGGACAGGGATAGAGGGACAGCAGCAGAGGGAAGAAGGACAGGAATAGAAGGACAGGGATGGAGGGCCTGTGGCAGAGGGAAGAAGTAGAGGAATGGAGGGACAGCGGCAGAGGGAAGAAGGGACAGGGACAGAACAACAGTGGCAGAGGGAAGAAGAATGGGGACAGAAGTAGAGGAGAAATGACAGGGATAGGGATAAGAAAGACAGGGATAGGGAGAAGAAGGACATGGATAGGGAGAAGAAGAACATGGATAGGGAGAAGAAGGAGAGGGATAGGGAGAAGAAGGAGAAGGATAGGCAGAAGAAGGAGAGGGATAGGCAGAAGAAGGAGAGGGATAGGGAGAAGAAGGAGAGGGATAGGGAGGAGAAGGAGAGGGATAGGGAGAAGAAGGACAGGGATAAGGAGAAGAAGGACATGGATAGGGAGAAGAAGGACATGGATAGGGAGAAGAAGGAGAGGGATAGGGAGAAGAAGGAGAGGGATAGGGAGAAGAAGGGTAGGGATAAGGAAAAGAAGGAGAGGGATAGGGAGAAGAAGGAGAGGGATAGGGAGAAGAAGGGTAGGGATAAGGAGAAGAAGGAGAGGGATAAGGAGAAGAAGGAGAGGGATAGGGAGGAAAAGGAGAGGGATAGGGAGAAGAAGGGTAGGGATAAGGAGAAGAAGGAGAGGGATAGGGAGAAGAAGGAGAGGGATAGGGAGAAGAAGGACAGGAATAGAGAGAAGAAAGACATGGATAGGGAGAAGAAGGAGAGGGATAGGGAGAAGAAGGAGAGGGATAGGGAGAAGAAGGGTAGGGATAAGGAAAAGAAGGAGAGGGATAGGGAGAAGAAGGAGAGGGATAGGGAGAAGAAGGGTAGGGATAAGGAGAAGAAGGAGAGGGATAAGGAGAAGAAGGAGAGGGATAGGGAGGAAAAGGAGAGGGATAGGGAGAAGAAGGACAGGAATAGAGAGAAGAAAGACATGGATAGGGAGAAGAAGGAGAGGGATAGGGAGAAGAAGGAGAGGGATATGGAGAAGAAGGAGAGGGATATGGAGAAGAAGGAGAGGGATAAGGAGAAGAAGGGTAGGGATAAGGAGAAGAAGGACAGGAATAGAGAGAAGAAGGACATGGATAGGGAGAAGAAGGACAGTGATAGGGAGAAGAAGGACAGGGATAGGGAGAAGAAGGAGAGGGATAGGGAGAAGAAGGAGAGGGATAGGGAGAAGAAGGACAGTGATAAGGCGAAGAAGGACATGGATAGGGAGAAGAAGGAGAGGGATAGGGAGAAGAAGGGTAGGGATAAGGAGAAGAAGGACAGGAATAGAGAGAAGAAAGACATGGATAGGGAGAAGGACAGTGATAAGGCGAAGAAGGACAGGTATAGGGAGAAGAAGGACAGGTATAGGGAGAAGAAGGACAGGTATAGGGAGAAGAAGGACAGGTATAGGGAGAAGAAGGACATGGATAGGGAGAAGAAGGAGAGGGATAAGGAGAAGAAGAGGGATAGAGGGACAGGGGGACAGGCACAGAAGCATGCACTCACCCTCTATACTCCTCTGCAGATGTTCAGTGTCGGACTGGCTGTGTCGCCTCTACCTGCAGTCACATTCAAGGTGGAGTGCCTGTCGCACAGTCAGGGGTGGAGCACTCGCTGACAATGTATTTGTTTTGTTGCAGGCTCGGCATGCTCACTCACACTTATAAACACAGCACAAGCCCATCCTGCACACACCTGACTTCATATCCTTTGCCATATGGTTTTTCATGTCACTCTGCTGCTGTGGTGGAACTACAAGTCCTAGAATGAATGAGGGATGAGAGAGAGCTCTGTATTGCGAGATGCTGCAGCAGCTGGAGAGTGCCAGGTAGACTGGGAAAGAAGCCGGCTTTAAAATGAATCTCATATAATTAGAGTTCATCAGTCCATGAATACACTCCTGACCTGTCACACTATACAGTGACAGTACAGTTTTCTGAAGAGCTCCACCTTTTATCATTAAAAATCTCCAGTCCAGTGCCTCTACCGAAGCTGAGATGATGTGATCAGTCTGCTGCAGGCAGGTAGAGGCATTTCCTCAGTCTCCTCTCCCCCGGTGGTCAGACTGTGCATTGCAACTTTGTAGCAAGTCACAATGTGAGAGGCTGTAGTATGGGATGTTCTGTGTCAGACATTGTATAGAATTGTATTCCAATGTAAGGTCAGATAGGAGATCAACACATTTTTGGGTCCAACAGCACCCTTCATTAGGCTGCGAAGCGATCACTTTGGGGTCTGAAATGCAACAGCAGAGAAATACTGTGACTGATGACACAGATACAGATACAATTTTATTCTGATGCACGATTAGACAGAAAATGAAATGGGGAAGTCAACATGTTTTGGGTGCCCAACCTCACCACTTCATCAGTGGAGTTTCAGCACTCTGGCTGGGAAATGATAACGTCGGCAGTCTCAACTGGAACAGCAGAGAAATATTGTGCCTGGTCACACCTAGATCCAGATACAATTGTATTCCATTTAAGGTCAGATAGAAGATCAAATGAGGAAGCCAACATGTTTCAGGGCCTGACAACACCCTTCATCAGTGTAGTGTCAGCAACCATTAATCTTGGAATAGGCTTGGTCAAGGCTTGAACTGCAACAGCAGAGAAATACTGTGACTGATAACATTCAGATCCAGATTCAATTTTTTTTTCCGATGTAAGATCAGACAGAAGATGAAATGGGAAAGCCAACATGTTTTGAGGACCCAACCTCAGCCTTGCATCGGTGGAGTGTTAGCACTGGGAAATGATGACGTCATGGGTCTACACTGCAACAGCAGAGAAATACTGTGACTGACCACACTTAAATACAGTTACAATTTTATTTCAATGTTAGGTCAGACAAGACCAAATGGGGAAGCCAACACATTTCAGGTTCCAACCCCCTTCATCAGCGGATCTTCAGCACCCAGGGTCTAAACTGCAACTGCAGAGAAATACTCGAACTGATGACACCCAGATCCAAATACTATATTATTATAATGTTAGGTCAGAGAAAAGATCATATGAGGAAGCTAACACGTTTGGGGGCTCAACACTACCCCTTCATCAGTGCAGTGTCAGACTGAGAAATGATCCCACCGAGGTGTAAACTGCAACAGCAGAGAAATACTGCAACTGATAACACTGAGAACCAGATACAAATTTATTCCAATGTAAGGTTTGATCAAATGGGGATGCCAACATGTTTTGGGGCCCAACAATGCTCCTTTATCAGTGAAGTGTCAGCAGCCAGGCTGGGTTTCTCTTTTGATCATCTATCTGACCTTACATTGGAATAACAATGTATTTGGATGAATAACGTATGGTGTGGTTCCTCTATCCCATTGGTTTACACTACAAACCAAGGAAATTGTGGGAATCCTCTGGTGTGTGGAGGCTGGCAGCCCAGTAACCAGATAACCCATACAAACACTACTGCAATATTATTGGATAGCAATATCGATAGGACAACCCTAGAGGTCCAGCACTACCTATCTACTGCCCCAAGTGCTCAGATAGAAGAATATGCTTTATTTTGGAGGAGGCTTCTGGGAGATCGGTTTGTAGGGTGAATGCATGATGGGAAAAGATCTCTCTTACCCCATAAGGTTTCTGGTGGAGATGAATTGCGGACACTTTTAGAGACACCTACAGAGGTCAGGCAGCATTCGCCCAATCAGGGTTCATTGTCTATCTGTAGGCACCACCCGATCACTTCAGGCAATACCCACCCCTGAGCTTCTTTTAGGGGGAAATTTTATTGGCTGAATCAGATTTTTTATTCAGGCTGATGGCCATTTCTTTCCCTAATTATTAGAACTGGGCACACAAGCAACATTGCCGCCACTAGATGAGGATCGCACTGGAAGAGACGTTGAAAGACGGGTTGACCAATCACACAGGCTGCACATTTCTCGTTTCCAAAACCACTTAATAAATAATGTAACTAAAAAATAAGGCCATTGGCTGCAGAATGTTTTTTAATTGGTGACCAGACAGCACTCTTATAAATGTAGCCTTGTAAGGGCAGGGTCAGTTTACGCTTCCTGTAATGGGCTATAAGTACCTCCTAAGGGAAGAGGAGCTCATAGTTGTAAAGAACTTTCCTGGCGCCAACATGGCAGGATACATGTGGTAGTAGGCTGCCATGGATTGGCGCCAGGAAAGGAAAATTACGGTAAGTATTTGATACAATTTTCAATTTTTTCTTGCGTCAACATGTCAGCATACTACCACATGTATCCTGCCATGTTGGCGCCAGGAAAGTTCTTTACAACTATGAGCTCCTCTTCCCTTAGGAATCTTTGACATGTATGATGTCAAAGATTGGCACCAGGAAAAGAAAGTTAGGGTAAGTATTTGATACAAGTTTCCATTTTTTCTTGCGCCAACTTGGCAGCATACCACCACATGTATGATGTCAAGGATTGATGCCAAAAAAGGAAGGTTGGGGTAAGTATTTGATACAATTGTCCATTTTTTCTTGTGCCAACATGGCAGCACACTACCACATGTATAATGTAATGGATTTGAGCCAGGAAAGGAAAATTGCAGTAAGTAATTGATAAAATTTTCAATTTTCCTGGCGCCAACATGTCATCTGTCTACGATGTCATGATTTGGCGTCAGTAAAGGAAAATTACGGTAAGTATTGATACAATTTTCCATTTTTTTCTTGCACCAACATGGCAGCATACTACTACATATGTGATGTCAAAGATTGGCGGCAGGAAAGGAAAATTATGGTAAGTATTTGATACAATTTTCCATTAGTCTGGCTCCAACATGGCAGCATACTATCATATGTATAATGTCATAGATTGGCGCCAGGAAAGGAAAATTACAGTAAGTATTGATATAATTTTCCATTTTTTCTTGCGCCAACATGGCAGCATATTACTACATCTATGATGTCAAGGGTTGGCGCCAAGAAAGGAAAATTATAGTAAGTATTTGATACAATTTTCCATTTGTTCCTTGCGCCAACATGGCAGCATTCTATCACATGTATGCTGCCATAGGTTGGCGCCAGGAAAGGAAAATAATGGTAAGTATTTGATACAATTTTCAATTTTTCCTTGCACCAACATGGCAGCATACTACCACATGTATGATAGCATGTATTGGCACCAGGAAAGGAAAATTATGGTAAGTATTTGATACAATTTTCCCTTGCACCAACATGGCAGCATACTACCACATGCATGATAGCATGTATTGGCACCAGGAAAGGAAAATTATGGTAAGTATTTGATACAATTTTCCTTTTTCCTGGTGCCAACATGTCATCATACTACCACATGTATGCTGTCATAGATTGACGCCAGGAAAGGAAAATTACGGTAAGTATTTGATACAACTTTCCATTTTTCTGGTGCCAACATGGCAGCATACTACCACATCTATGATGTCAAGGATTGGTGCCAGGAAAGGAAAATTACGGTAAGTATTTGATACAATTTTCCATTTTTCCTTGCAGCAACATGGCAGCATACTACCACATGTATGATGGCGTGGATTGGCACCCGGAAAGAAAAAGTATTTGATACGATTCTCCATTTTTCCTTGCTTGGGTTGATGCGATTGCATCTGTTTTACAGAGGAAAGGGAAATTTCACCGCTCATTGCCATCCAACAACCAATTAGGAGAGCCAAGTATGGCAAAGCCACGCTGCAGGTCACTAAAACTGCAACCAAACCGTTGGCGTAAATACACCTCCCACATAGGGTTGCCACATCATCCCTTTAATCCAGGACACATATTAATTGCACAGGTCCTGTGGCTGATTAAGGTGGTGATTAAACTCACTTGGTTCCTTATCTGTTAGCCTCAAAACCTGTGTAAGTCATATGTGTCCTGGATTAAAGGGATGATGTGGCAACCCTACTCCCACATAGGGTTGCCACCTCATCCCTTTAAACCCGAACACATATGAATTACCCAGGTTCTGAGGCTAATTTAATGCAGATAAGGCACCAAGTGAGTTTAATTACCACCTTAATCAGCCACAGAACCTGTGTAATTCATACGTGTTCGGGTTTAAAGGGATGAGGTGGTAACCCTACTTCCACAAACTGTGAGGTTGATGTCTACCCTGTAGTAGCTGAAAATACAAAACAAGGCAATATGATGTCAACAGGTTGTTATGTTTACCTGTGAATGCACGATAACTTTAACAACGCTACTGTGCGCCAAGATGGTGGCAGTTGGCTCAGGTGTCCATTGCAGCTCCTGGAATGGATCAGGGCCACGACCAGCCCAAACCTCAGCACTGTTTGCTATTTTCAATCTGAAATCTGTCAATCCCGAGACATAACAGGTCATGTTTTCCAGCTCTCCTCCCAACAGCACAGCTGGGGGAGGGGTTGGGAATGCAGGACAACTCATTAACCCCTTATTTCCCAGATGAATGTGGGTCCACTTACCTTTTGCTGGATACTTTTTCTAATATCGATTTTTTAGGGCCCATTTAAATATGTGTGTACGTTTTTTGTAGCGGTAGGCAGGAGCGCTGTCCTGCGTCACTGTGCTTTTCCTTCGTGCACTCACATGCGTTATTGAGGCACGTTGATGCACATTTTTAATGTGTTTTGGAATTTAGGAGTGGACAGAGTTAACAGACATTGGCCAAGGGTTGTTAAATATGCACATTAGCACATAGCGATTCATGCATTAAAACACAACAGTATAAAAGGACATTAGACATTGACATTGGAATCTGATCGGGTGATTACTGCTCTCATTCAATAAAAAAAAAATAGCAAATGTCCATGAGTTTTGTCCATGTCCCCCTATCTCTCCACCTCTCTGGGGAGCCTTTTCTACATATTTCTATGGAACAGCCACTAGGTGGAGCAGTGATCCAGTATTTATGGTGTCAGCGGCCCCCTAGTGGCCACTCTATAGGAATACATAGCGCAAAGCCTTCAGATTACAGCAGAATCCTGGCATCAGGGGGCAGGTTAGGAGTAATATTTTACTGAAGGGGGTGTCAGACAGCAATATATAGGCTACATCATTCCATACCCCAACCAAAAGTAAAAACACGTCTTGGATAGAGTTTCACTTACAGGGAAAGATATCAAGGATAGAAGTTCTGAGATGCCTGTTCCTAACTTTGTTTAGTTTTAGGTTGAGTGAAGGCTTTACCTC
>BLSH010377694.1:1433904-1446926 GCA_018402905.1 Glandirana rugosa | reverse complement strand
GCGATCAGTGCTATAAAAATGCACTGATTACTGTGTAAATGCCATTGGCAGTGAAGGGGTTAACCTGCAGGGGGCGCTCTAAGGGTTAACTGTGTTCCCTGGGCGTGTTCTTACTGTAGGGGGACTTGCCTAGCTGGGGAAAGGAAGTGGTCACAGCCTTCATGTACGAGAAGGCTGTGATCACTTCTCTTCCCCCTCACACAGAGCGGAGGTCCGTGTTTACATACACGGACCTCCGCTCATTCGCTCCGGGGGGGGCATCGCGGGTGGCCGGCGGCAATCGAAGCCGCCGGACCCGCTCCCTGGACCCCCCCGGACACAGTGAGCGCGCGCCTCCGGCGGCGCGCGCGCGCTCACAGTGGCTCTGTATCGCGGCCGCCGTCGTATGACGGCGATTCGCGTTACAGAGCCACATTGTCGCCGTCAATTGCCGATCAGCCGTCGGCAAGCGGTTAAAGCATTGCCTATGGAGATTTTTACGTACTGTAGTTTGTCGCCATTCTACGAGTGTGCAGTTTTAAAGTGTGACATGTGAGGTATCTATTTACTTGGCGTAACATTATCTTTCACATTATACAAAAAATTGGGCTAACTATTTTTTTCAAACAAAATGCTTTTGAAACACTGCTGCACAAATACAATGTGCCATAAAATATTGCAACGAGCGCCATTTTATTCTCTAGAGTCCCTGCTAAAAATATATATATAATATTTTGGGATTCTAATTACTTTTCTAGCAAAAAATACTGATTTTAACTTGTAAGCCACAAATGTCAGAAAAGGCCCAAGTGGTTAGAGATGTAGAGAAGACTGCAGATAAATAGGTACAACTTCTATAGGAGGATTTGTTTCTATTCTGTGTATTGTCAGCAGAGCCGACTTTAATATTGATTGCACCCTGAGCATACATTTTCTTGCCCCCCCACCCCCCGAATCCACTAATCAACTATTTGCAGGCAGCGCGGGCTGAAGGGGCAGCTTCTTTGGGCCCCACAACAATGACTGGGCCCAGGGCAGCTGCCCCTTTTGCCCTGTTTTAGACAGCCCTGATCGCCGGAGGCCAATCACGTCACTCGGTATATGTAAGGGTTTACAGTTACAGTACTTTAAATATGCCTATGTACATGTAGTAAAGTGTTACTAAACCCACAACAGTAAAATCAGTCTGTATATGCAGAATACCATGTTTGTTATTCTCACTGTGGAACTTAAAGTGGATGTGAACCTGAAAAAAATAAAATTGAATTAATAATTCTGCCTAGTAGAGTATAGCATGTCATGTCGTCTGTGCCCAGTCTTGTCACAAAGAGTTAATTCAGCTCTGAGCAATCCCCTTATCTTTTTATCAGTAAGAGAAAGACTGTCTAAATGAGAAATAGGAGATGTTGCATCCTGTGCTGTGTGAGTGACAGGTCATTTCCTTATCTCCAGCACAGAGCATACAGAGATTCATACTCCCCCCTCCTTTCTCCTCCAGCTCTCAGTATAGAGCTGGGTGGGAAGTCTTGTGACATCACAACTCCACCCACCGAGCTTCAGCAAAGAGAGACACCCACTGATTCTACAGTTTTGCAAGACTGCTACTGCTGAAGTGGGGGACATTTGCAAGGTAGGGATACATGCAGGAGGCTTGCATGTATATATATGTTAATACTGTGCCATTCGTTTATACTGGGTGAGTGGTGGGTTTACATCCACTTTAAGGGGTTAATCCTCTGTATTGTGTAAAAAGGCTCTTTGATCCTGTGTGGACAGATCCTCCTCCTACTGCAGGGTCTCTCGTGGCAAGGCCAGATAATACACAGTGAGGGTAATAAAGCTGTACATGCTCAGTTTGGTCTCTATTGCTGGAGAGAACATTTCCTGTTTGAGCTGAGCTTTTCAGGTTACATGATATGACATCACACATGTGGACATGTATACAGATCCTAAATGACAACCCAGTCCCTCCCACCTCCTACATGCACAGTTACTAAAAAAGAACACAGTGGGTGGGAATGTCACATCTTGATTCATGGATGATCCGCCACCCATGACACAGGCTGTAGTGGAAATCTCCTTCTACCTGAAACCCAACACTGGGCAGACCCTGCAGTTTATCATGTGACCGTGGTATGCAGATCAGCCAAAAAGGTATATAGTGGCAGTATTTTAATGTAAGAAGAAGATTTATAAGCTGTGGGCACTGGGGGGGGGGGGGGGGGGATGAACTATTTTCATATTACTGGGTCTAGTAACACTCACATTACGCAGGCCTGAGCATTAGGGTTGCCCCCTGTCCGGGATTCACCCGGACAGTTCGGGTTTGGAATCATGTGTCTGCCTGAAACCCGGACACATTATTCAGACTGGACTATGGCTTCCCAGCAGGGTTGCTGGCTGCAGTTGTCTAAGCTGAGAGTCTGTTACACTCTCTTTCACACTGCCCAAAGCCAGCACTAACAATCCCCCCCATTCACACACACAGACGGGAGAGGAGAGAGGGCTCGATCTGCTCCTCTTCCTCCCGCCCCCACCCCTCTGTGTCAGACCAAACTTCAATCCCCGGCGCTGAGCCTCAGAAAAGGAAAGTGGGAGCCAGAAATTTGAAATCCAGCAGCCCCAGATATATCTGGATGAGAGATGCTGACTGCCAAGGGGTGAGTGAGCTCACCGTCCATCCCTGTCTGTGACTGAAGTCTTCTCCCTTCTCTCCCCTGCCTCTGAGTGAGTACACTAAAGTAAATCAGGGTTCTCAGAGCAACCCTTACATCAGAGCTCCCCTTTACACCAGAGGCCACAGTGTCCCTTCTTAAATCAGAGTCCTCTCCGTACATCAGAGTCCTCAGTGCCCCCCCTTAAATCAGGGTTCCCAGAGCAAACCTTATATTAGAGTCCCCAGAGTTCTCCCTTACATCAGAGTATGCAGAGTCCCCCCTTACAGTGAAAGGAAACTCTGCGAGTTCAGATGTAAAAGGGGAACTCTGTGGATTCAGAGGTAAAGAGGGAACTCTGTGGGTTCAGAGGTAAAAGGGGAACTCTGTGGATTCAGATGTAAAGAGGGAACTCTGTGGATTCAGATGTAAAGGGGGAACTCTGTGGATTCAGATTTAAAGAGGGAACTCTGTAGATTCAGATGTAAAGAGGGAATTCTGGATTCAGATTTAAAGAGGGAACTCTGTAGATTCAGATGTAAAGAGGGAATTCTGGATTCAGATGTAAAGGGGGAACTCTGTGGATTCAGATGCAAAGGGGGAATTCTGGATTCAGATGTAAAGAGGGAACTCTGTGGATTCAGAGGTAAAAGGGGAACTCTGTGGATTCAGATGTAAAGAGAGAAGTCTGTGGATTCAGATGTAAAGGGGGAACTCTGTGAATTCAGAGGTAAAGAGGGAACTCTGTGGATTCAGAGGTAAAGAGGGAACTATGTGGATTCAGATGTAAAGGGGGAACTCTGTGGATTCAGATGTAAAGAGGGAACTCTGTGGATTCAGATGTAAAGGGGGAACTCTGTGGATTCAGATTTAAAGAGGGAACTCTGTAGATTCAGATGTAAAGAGGGAATTCTGGATTCAGATGTAAAGAGGGAACTCTGTGGATTCAGAGGTAAAAGGGGAACTCTGTGGATTCAGAGGTAAAGGGGGAACTCTGTGGATTCAGATGTAAAGAGGGAACTCTGTAGATTCAGATGTAAAGAGGGAACTCTGTGGATTCCGATGTAAAGGGGTAACTCTGTGGATTCAGAGGTAAAGAGGGAACTCTGTGGATTCAGATGTAAAGGGGGAACTCTGTGGATTCAGAGGTAAAGAGGGAACTCTGTGGATTCAGATGTAAAGGGGGAACTCTGTGGATTCAGATGTAAAGGGGGAACTCTGTGGATTCAGATGTAAAGAGGGAACTCTGTGGATTCAGATGTAAAGGGGGAACTCTGTGGATTCTGAGGTAAAAGGGGGAACTCTGTGGATTCAGATGTAAAGAAGGAACTCTGTGGATTCAGATGTAAAGAGGGAACAGATTGGTTTCAGATGTAAAGGGGGAACTCTGTGGATTCAGAGGTAAAAGGGGGAACTCTGTGGATTCAGTTGTAAAGGGGGAACTCTGTGGATTCAGATGTAAAGGGGGAACTCTGTGGATTCAGTTGTAAAGGGGGAACTCTGTGGATTCAGATGTAAAGGGGGAACTCTGTGGATTCAGAGGTAAAGGGGGAACTCTGTGGATTCAGAGGTAAAGAGGGAACTCTGTGGATTCCGAGGTAAAAGGGGGAACTCTGTGGATTCAGTTGTAAAGGGGGAACTCTGTGGATTCAGATGTAAAGGGGAACTCTGTGGATTCAGTTGTAAAGGGGGAACTCTGTGGATTCAGAGGTAAAGGGGGAACTCTGTGGATTCAGAGGTAAAAGGGGGAACTCTGTGGATTCAGTTGTAAAGGGGGAACTCTGTGGATTCAGAGGTAAAGAGGGAACTCTGTGGATTCCGAGGTAAAAGGGGGAACTCTGTGGATTCAGTTGTAAAGGGGGAACTCTGTGGATTCAGAGGTAAAGGGGAACTCTGTGGATTCAGTTGTAAAGGGGGAACTCTGTGGATTCAGAGGTAAAAGGGGAACTCTGTGGATTCAGAGGTAAAGGGGGAACTCTGTGGATTCAGATGTAAAGAGGGAACTCTGTGGATTCAGAGATAAAGGGGGAACTCTGTGGATTCAGAGGTAAAGGGGGAACTCTGTGGATTCAGAGGTAAAAGGGGTACTCTTGTCATTAACTTTATATGATTAGAAATGTTATTTAATAGCAAAATACATGTATAGTTTAGAGTTTTTAGACTACAAAAAGAAATTGTGTGCTGCTAAAGTGTTCAGGCTTGACTTAAAGAAAAGGTGGCAACCCTGCTGGGCGTCCGTTGTCACCCTCCTGAGACAGAAGGACAGCACTGCTATAAAGGATGACACAAAGCTTAGTGTTTTATAGAAAGCCATGGCCATGGTGTATAAACGTCACCCAGTGATGCTTTCCATGTGCGGGTGCCCTGCAGTGTTTATGTGATCACATGTTGTATATAAAGTTTTCTTTTTTTATTGTAGTTCTTCTCAGATTCCCAGCAGCGCAATCACCGTGTGCCTGGGAAAGCAATGACGAAGTCTTCCCCGGGATGGATCAGCTGGCTCTCCGCCCAGCCAGCCAGCACACAGACAACAAGCCGCTGCCTCCACTTACTACAAGTAACAACTCATCCACCTCCAAACAAGGCACAGATGACGCCAGGGCCGCCGCGGCCAATCGCGTCTCTCCCTGAACCCACCAAGGCTCCTCCCAGAACCAGAGGCGGTGGCGGCGAGCCATTTCCACACCGCTGTCCATAACCTCCCGAGAGTCCGCGCTCTCGCGAGAACATGCAGATGAGCGTCGCGGGCGCGCGTCGTGTGTGCGCAGCCGGTCGGGGCCTGCAGACGTCTGTGTGACAGTGAAGAGAAGTTGGGTGTGGGCCCCCCCCTCCCTGGGAGCAGGCCGAGACATAGCCTCTGAGGCGACGGGAAAGGCCTAGGCCACACGGGAGGAACGGAGGAGAGCTTCTGAGAAGGGAGGGCAGCACCCAGGGCTGGGAGGGGGGAGGGAATGAAGATGGCGGACGCCAAGCAGAAGAGGAACGAGCAGCTCAAGCGCTGGATAGGCTCGGAAACCGACTCGGAGCCGGACGTGGTGAAGCGGAAGAAGACCAAGGTGAAGTTCGACGACGGGGCCGTGTTCCTGGCCGCCTGCTCCAGCGGGGACAGCGAGGAGGTGCTCAAGCTGCTGGACCGGGGGGCTGACATCAACTACGCCAATGTGGACGGACTCACCGCCCTGCACCAGGTACGGCTCTGCTACTTGTGGGCCCCCCTATGGGTGCTGCCTTCTCATTGCACCCTGCCATGTCTGCAAGGCAAACCCTCTTCTCACCTGGGGTACTAGTGTATAGCCAGAGCAAGTTTGCCCTTGCAGATGGAGGGGGCTGCAAAAGTAAGGACTTGAGACACAGTTTTACCCCCCCCCCCTTAAGTTGCAAAGTAGTTTGGTGCTTTGCAGTGTAGCAAACATGATCACAATTATACCCACCCCACCAATACCTTCAGCGGGCATTGTTGCTGCTTACTGCAATTCATTGGTGTGACTAGGGCCCAGCGATGTTCAAATTGTCGGTACCCTGTGGATCTTCACATAACGTCCAAATGTCATCACCGGACACTTTCACCCCCTTCCTGCCCAGGCCAGCTTTCAGCGTTGTCACACTTTGATAATTATGCCCTGTACACATGATCCCAAAATCAGATGACAGGTTGTCTGTTTTTTTTCGCATGCTAATCGCAGATCGAATCGCAAAAGTTTACTTTAGTTACGAAAATTCTCGCACAACAGAATAAAAAATCGGAAGCGATGTGATGTGTTGTAGTGTATTTGTATTGAATATTCGAACGACAGCTGTACTGATGAAACAAAAATCGTACGATCGGGCACCGTGCGAGAAAATTTTTCCTGCATGTACAATCTTGTCCGGACGGAAAACATCGGATGAACTGCCGTAATCGGCTCTCGAAAGCTCTGTACTAACAATCCGATTATCGCACGACCGCTTCGAAAGCAGTGTTTTCCGTACAGATTTCCGATCGTGTGTACGGGGCATTACTCTGTCATGCAACATTGTACCCTTACATTTTTTTTTTTTTTTTTTTTGTTTTTTGGGGATGATTAGGCCCCTTTCACATGGGGTGGATCCACTCGGCGGACTCCGCCAGCTCAGCGGGAGTAAGCTCCATTGAGCCGGCGGATCTCTGCTCACTGTGGAGGGACAGACCTGTCAGAGCCCCGCTGTTTTCTATGGGAAGATCGGATGAAAACAGACCGCATGCCCAATTTTCATCCGATCCGCTGGACAGATGGCTAACATATCGCCATCCGTCTGTTTTAAGTGGATCTTGTCAGATCGGATGGCAGACGAGTGTCAGATCTCCGCTGACATCTGCTTGCCCATAGAAGTGAATGGGTGGCCCGCTTGGATCCGCCTGAAAAACATACAGGTGGATCCGAGCAGGCCGATAGTGTTAAAGGGGCCTTATTGTTTAAAAGTTGAAAATTTTGGGTCCTGTGTGAAATGTTGCACTTTTCTCCTGTGGTGTGATCATCTTGAATAAAGCGTTTTTGAAGATCCATGAGGGTTGCTGGTAATGTGTAGATGCTGCATACAATACTGAAACGTAGCCATGGATTTTTTTGAGGGATATTTAAAGAGCTCTACGTTTATATAAAAACATGAAGTTTATTATACATAATATATGACAAGAACAGAGCATCCAACATGTCTACTGTAAGGGATCACACATTCATCCACATGTGGATTATTTGAATGTAAACAATGTGTGTTAGGCACCTTCCTCACATGCAGCTTGTTTGTCCGTTTTTCATCCATCCGTTGACAGATGAAAAACGAACATCAATGCATCTCTACGGAAGAACGGATGTAAACGGATGATCATCCATTTAAATCCACATCCAACATCTTTTTTTTTTTTTTTTTTTTTTTTTTTAAGATCAAAGCCCTATTTTTGTTCCGTTGAAAGATAAGAAGAAAATTGATGTCAACTGTCAGTTTTTGCATTGGTAGTGGATGTAAAAAAACTGATGGAGAAACTGATGTAAAATTCATCCATTTTCTTTCTTTGACAAAAACGTGACTGAACTGATGAAATGTCCGGTCCACATGTGTGAAAGGGGCCTTACGCTAGACCTGTTTGATGTATCTGTCCTTGTTTTATATTGGATGTATAAAAGAACCTTCATGTTTTAATATAAATGTATATGTTGCTCTTTATATTTCCCTCAAAGTCCATGGCTACATTTTAGTATTGTATGCCATTCAAGTAAGCAGATGAGGGCATATAGCACACAGAACCTGGACATACCAATATTCAATAGTGCCATGATGTTACCTGCAGGCTGTTGCTACAGCAACCATCTAACTCCTAGCCTACCACAGGAACGTGCGCAATAGGAATGTTGTTCCCAATTGCATGCCAAATGCTAGGCTCACATTCTAAAAATGTGGTTGTCAAAAAAAAAAAAAAAAAAAAAAACAGGCATTCAGGAGGTGGTTGTATTGAGCATGCACCACTCTCTGAAAAGCAATCTGTGTAGATTACTTTTCAGAGACCAGTGCAGGTGTAAATGAACCTGTAAAGCTGAACCAGGGAAAAATAAAAATCATCCCTTGTGGTGGGGATGCTCCTGCACTGCAAGGTTTAAATGCCAGTTTTTCTTTCTAGGGGACCTGAAAGAGCAGTTGTACCTACCGGATCCTTTGCTCCAGCAGACTCCTCGCTGCTGCTGAACTGGTCCCTACAGCCTCTTCTTCCTTGCTTTCCAGTGGTTTAAGGTTCTCTGCTTTTATTGTAGACCAATGCAGAACCCATAGTCCTGCATTGGATGAATGATGCCAAGGGATAGTCCATCTCATGAGTGTTGAGGAGCACTACCTGTCGGGGGGGGGGGGGGTGGGGGTGGTAGTTAAGTGTTATGTTGCACCTCCACTTTAACTTGCCTTAACTGGTAATGTTGGAGAGGTTGTTTTTTTTCACTCATCCAAGTGTTTTCCTCACTCATTTTTAATGAGTGTCAGGGACATACCCTGGTATCTGTAGTCACTAGGGTACTTTAGATCAGCATCTGGCTTATCAAGTTCCTTGTTCATAAGTGTATGTATAGTCATAGCATTTTTTTGTATAAAGTAGGGAATTTCCTGCCAGGTTTGCTGTCTGTGATCGATCGAGTGGGGAAATGTCCCTTCACCTCTGCTCCAGAGATGTAACACCAATTAAGCCTTGATGCATGCTGTGTGCAGGCAGCCCATTCTTTTCAATGGATCGCTCTACCTGCAGAGAAAGAATTAATGGCACCAAAGTGCAGCGTATTTCTCCATGTCGGGGAAGAGCGTGATTTGGTGAATTTTGCCTAGGACCCCATACACACTATTAGATTTTTCTGCAGATTTTTGTCTTCAGATTTAGCCAAACCATGTAATATGAGGTCAAACCTTAGGAGTTTCAATTTTGTATGGAATCAGGCAGGCCCTTACATGGTTTTGGTAAATCTGAAGACAAAAATCTGCAGAAAATCTAATGGTGTGTATGGGGGTCTTGGAGGAAATCTCTTAATCTACAGAACAGGTGTCCCCATAGGAAGATTTCCCTTTACCTTTTTATTCTGAGGACAACTCTCAAATTTTGGATTTTTCCTCCTTTTTTTTGGTGACAATATCTTTTGAAATGTGGGAGGAAATCTGTCAGTGCCGCTCTCCTCTTTGGGGAATCAGCTGACAACAGACCGTCTGTCGGCTGACAACGGACCCGCTCCCTAGACTCATGGAAAAATAGGGTATACAACTTTACTTACGTCAGACATTATGGAGGACGGATCAGATCAGAGAGTGGTGGGTGTCCGCAGACATGTCACCGCTGACATCCGCCACTCCATAGGGGAGAATGGGATGTCCATCCAGGTCTGCCTGAAAAACGGACAGACAGACCAAGCCTGTGTGAAAGGGGCCTAAGAGACCGATGACAATAATATGACAGAAGGTCAACCTTCCAATGGAGTGAGACCTGATTTGGATACAATTTTTAAACTGCTAGGGCCTAAAATTTGTAATGGTGTCAGCCCCGAGATTCATTGTTTATGAATTTGTGTCAGATCGATCGATCTATCAAATCCTGAGATTGCATGGGGAAAACCGTGATCTGATCATGTCTTCCAACTATCAATCAAAATGCACTTCTTCGTGTGTGGCACATTGATCTCATGGGTTGTCAGCCAGAAGTAGATGCTCCTATCTGGAGAGATCAATTGGAAAAGAAATTCATCATTTACCAGAGTTTGTCACTATTACTTGTGTGGCTGTAAATGCATGGGTATATTCTGACACTAAACAATAGAGGCCACTTGTTCTGTAATGTTGAAGACTTTTTTTCCTTTCATCCAAGTGTAGATGAACGTGACATCCTACTAGTTATAGCATGACCTGCATAAAAAAACAACCTGTGGCACATTGCATACATTTTTTACAGTCAGCTTAGCAGTTCATTGTCACTTTAGATTCTGTGAACCCTTCTAAGAAATGTCATCATAGGCGTGGTATGTTTACAAATAGTTTTTCCGTGTAATGTAGTTGAATGCTTTGGTTGGGGGTGTGTGGTTCCATTGGCCCACTTTATGTTCCTTAGTTCTTTGACACCCTATTGTGATAATAACGAGAAATTAGTACTTAATGTTACATGGAAGTAGAGAAATTGGCAACAGATGGCTACCAACTTGTTGGTTTCAGTTGCATTTCTGTTTGCGTAACATGTTTGACACAAGTGAATTTTGTGGTTTGTAGTTTGTGTGGTCATTTGTGTTTTGATGAACCTGTATAAATAGGGCAACATTTTTTTTACATGCAGTGTAATGGTTAGTTGCTACACACAATTTTTTAAACATGGGATTTCTGCTTGATAGCATTTGGACAGTATATTTGCCATCTTCCTTTTAACTTACAAAGAAAATAAGTTGCAGTATGTTGAGATGGTAAAACAAGTGACTGGTTAATTGTAACTGGCTTATTACAGTATACATTAACCCCCTTAGCAATCTTACATTACAAAGAACTTTTATTCAGACTACATGCCAGTAAATTGTTATGGAAAAAGTTGAAAATGTTTTTCACCGTCAAGGGTCTAAAAACCTTGTAATGCTTGTCTAAACTTGTGGTGCTAATGCTGTAATGTATTGGTTTTCTAGGTTCCAATGCAAAGAAGAATTGTTTAAAAATGTTAGTTTAAAAATGTTAGCAGTCAAGTTTCCTCAAAATGAATGTGTTGTGTATGTTCTGTTTGCAGCTTGCTGATTGGAATCTCTGTGTTGGCCAAATAAGGGCAGGTTAGCAATAGGAGATAATGTATGAGGTGCTGAGCACTTGTGAGAGTCAGGCTCCTGTTGCATAAGATATTTGCTCAGTGCCTTTGATTAGTATTGTAAAAATGTTTCAAATTTTTTTGTTTTTGGCTGTCTACGTACATTCCTAACTTTTTATTTTGGAGGTTCACACATAAACTTTTTTTAAAGGAAAAAATCTTCACATGTATCTAGTGCACCGTACTTGCTAACTGGGTGCTGTAAACTTTCTAAAGATTGGTTATAAGTAGTAATTCCCTCTTTTTTTTCTATTAGTCTCAACGAATCAGTCTCTTGAAGGAAACCTGTCATAATAGAAGCATTAATGCTACCATTGTCACCTTCTGAAGAGGTGTACTTTAAAGTGAGTCACATGTGGACAAAAAAATATTCTAAGCCTCATACACATTACTAGTCTCTTCAACCCAGCAGGCTGAATGGCAAAAAAACCCCTGACAGCTCAGATTGGAGCCGCTGTACTAACATTCCGATGCTAGTACAGCGATCTTCCCTGTTGTGCTATTGTGTTCTGACGGGGACTGAGAGCACTGAGTGGGAGCTGGTCGGCAGACCTTTTTTGATCCTGACACTCCAACAGAAGCCAGGTTCTGTTGGACCAGCTTCCATACACACGGGCCAAATGTCGAGGGGTTTCTATTGACCTGGAGATGCCGCCTGATGTTCGGCCAATGTGTAATAGGCTTAAAATGTTTATAAACCCAGGACATTCTAACGATAACCTCTTTAACCCTGTGAAGAAAAAAGCAGTTTACATACCATTGGTATATAAATGTGGGAATTGTAATTGCTGAATTGTTAATGACAGTACATTTGCCTGTGCTATTTTGTTTGTGTTCTGCTTGATAACTTGAAACAAATGTGTATGTCCTCCTGTGCCCTAGTACTTTACTGTTAATTCCTTATCAGCGACTAAGTAGTGAAATGAAGATGGCTGCCCCAGAGTCTGCAGTCTCCATTCACACCTTAGGCGTTTGGAGTCACAGCTGAAATCGCTACGATTCTGCCTGCGATTCCAGAATTGTGGCAAAATATGGAACACAATTGCGCTGCAATTACTTGTTAATGACAACCCAATGGCAGGGTGATTTTGACGCGATTGTCTTGCGATAGTGACAGAATCACAATGCGCGAAGCTTGTAGCTCTAAAAGGAGCAGGAACTTCTTTTGGGCGACAGCGCCAGGCGACTCCAAACACATTGGTGTGAATGGAGCCTAAGAAAAGAGCAATGGCACCTGCCATATTTCTATCATGGCAGGTTCTTATGCAAATCTCCTCTTCCCATATAAATGTTGAGGTGGCCCTACCCCTGTCTTCCTCACATGTTAAAAGGTGCAATAGGAAAGCTGAATTTTTATATGGAAAGTCGAGATTTATACAGAACTTCATCTGCTTTATAAACCTTATACATTTCAATCTACTAATCCTTTCGCTACACAGCTTTGCCATCATATGTTCTATAAAAAATTGCATACGTTTGTGTGTTCTGGGCTACTTTTGGTAAAGCTTTATGCTATATACATATGGGCGTTATGAAAAAAAAGCTGTAAAGCTAGTACCGACACCAGGAAAAAAGCCACGTTAAAAGCACGGTTTTATAACTGTTTTTTGCATAGGCGTCAATGCGTGTCTTTCCGCGCTAGCTTTAAGCCATGTTTCTCTGTGCCATTTATTTGGATAGAAGTCGGTGGTGCGACGTGTGCTGAGGACCTTGAAGGGCAACCCTGCAAAAATGAAGAGAAAATTTGCTCAAAAGTGTGTGTGTGTGTGTGTGTGTGTGTGTGTGTGTGTGTGTGTAAAAATGTCTGTGTATGAGGCATTAGACTTTAATTAAAAAAAAATCTCAATGTCCTACTTACCTGCTCTGTGCAACAGTTTTAGCACAGGGCAGCCCCATTCCTCCTATTTCTGGGATCCCCCCCCCCCTTCTATCTGCCCTGTGAGGAGGGGGGGAGAGAGATGATGCTCTAACGCATAGACCTGAATCAAAATCAGGCTCGGTTACATATAAAAGTGAGGGGGGGGATTCCTGTGACACAGAAGGGTGTTTTTTTGTGTGTGTGTGTGTGTGTGTGT
>BLSH010377694.1:1325929-1339899 GCA_018402905.1 Glandirana rugosa | reverse complement strand
GAGCAAGCTTCTAATGCTTTAGGCAGGGCAAACCCTGTGATCGCGCCAGTGGTTCTCCTTATGGTTCTCCTTATGGTTCCGTATACGGGTGTTGGGGCTCAGGAGGTCGACTTGCGAAGCGATACCTTACACCAAGAACACTCGGCTCCTGCGGAAGGCAATTTAGTCGCGGTGGGACAAATCTCCTCTATCCCTGGACAGGCCGATCAGGTCGGCGTGTCAGTCCCGGGAACCCTTGGTTTGGGGGATTCAGGTTCCGGCCCTAAAGGGGGGGGTGAAGTATTCTTCCCCTCAATTGGTCGATGTAGGTACCGGAACTGAGAGCGATCAAGCTCTGCCTGTCCCGTGGGACAGTAGGGCTGCGCCGCCCAGTTCTGGTTCAGCCGGTCAATGCCACGGAGGTGGCGTACGTAAACCATCAGGGCGGAACAAGAAGCGCAGCAACAGCCGCGGAGGTGGCTCTGATCCTTCGGGGGGCAGTGTTTCACAGGCCTCGAGGGCAGCATCGGCTGCTGTGCATTTTTCCTCCTTTAAAGGCTCTACCGCGGGTCGTACGCGGGGTAGAGGCGGAGGAAATCCCGACAATCCGGGTAGCTCCGGCTTGGCCCCGGCGCCCTTGGTACACCGACGTAGTACGGATGGTGGCAGAGGTTCCGTGGCGGCTTCCGCTTCACGGGGACCTGCTGTTGCAGGGGCCCATCTTGCACCCTGCTTTACCCTCGCTGGTTTTGACGGCTTGGCTATTGAGTCCCAGGTATTGAGGGATAGGGGTGTCTCGGACTCGTAATCCCGACTATGATAAAAGCACGTAAGAGTTCCTCACGTAAGATTTATCATAGGACCTGGAAGGCCTACATTACCTGGTACGAGGCAGGGGGTTGGAACCCCCGCTCTTACAGAGTATCCAGAGTACTGGCATTTTTAAAGCAAGGTCTGGACAAGAACCTGGCGTTAAGTACGCTTAAGGGGCAGATTTCGGCCCTGGCGGTTCTTTTTCAACGGCCCTTGGCGTCTCATTCATTGATCCGTACATTTGTGCAGGGGGTACATCATGTGGCTCCTTGGATACAGTCACCTTTGGCACCGTGGGATTTGAATCTGGTGCTTTCTGTGTTGCAGAAACCGCCATATGAAAGGATTAGGGACATTCCCTTACAGTTGTCGCAGAAGGTGGCCTTTCTGGTAGCTATCACATCTGCCAGGCGGGTGTCGGAGTTAGCAGCATTATCCTGCAAGTAACCTTACTTGGTCCTCCATAAGGACAAGGCAGTTCTGCGACCTTCCCCTTCGTTTCTTCCGAAGGTGGTTTCTTCCTTACATTTAAATGAGGATATTGTTCTCCCCTCATTGTGCCCACACCCGTCACATCCCAAAGAAGTTGAGCTGCATTCTTTGGATGTGGTGAGGGCTTTGCGGGTGTATTTAAGTTCTACAGCTTCCTTTCGGAAGTCTGATTCTTTATTTTTGCTGACGAAAGGGTCGCGCAAAGGTATGGCGACCTCGTCAGCTACCGTATCTCGTTGGATACGGAAGACCGTGACTCATGCATATGAGATTTGGGGCAAGGTTCCCCTGTTTCCAGTCACGGCTCATTCCACCAGGGCGGTTAGACACCAAGCATCGGTGTCTCAGGTGTGCAAGGCAGCTACTTGGGCCTCAGTGCACACGTTTACTAAGTTTTACAAAATTGATGTTGCAGCATCCTCGGATGCTGCTTTTGGCTGCAAAGTATTACAAGCGGCAGTATAGGCGCGGTTAGCGCAGCCTGAGAGGGCGTTTTTCTGTTGGGTACAGTTGTTATGGTTTTGCCCACCCCTCTTGATTGGCACAGCTTTGGGACGTCCCCATGTGTCATAAGAATGCTGCGTCTGTCAGTGAACGGAAGAGAAAAAGGGTATTTTTGTATAACTTACCGTAAAGTCCTTTTCTGAGTTCACTGACAGACGCAGCACCCACCCCTCTGCGTTGGTTTTGTACGGCTTGTTACGAACTGATGTGCTGTACAGAGCAGGGGGATTATATGCTAAGGTGAGGACGGCCCCCTGGGAGGGGCCAACCTACACTTGTATGTTTTGCCTAGGCTACTCCTAGTAGGATGAGCATAACCCCATGTGTCATAAGAATGCTGCGTCTGTCAGCGAACTCAGAGAAAAGGATTTTACGGTAAGTTATACAAAAAAATCCCTTTTTTTCTCAATTGTTCATTGGCGGACGCAGGCTCTATTCTTGACGTGGGGTTTATGCACCTTTCACTAGGAGTGGACTAGGCAGAACTTAGTTCAGCTCAAAGCAGGGGGCAGTCCTCACTTGACATAACCCCTCCAGCCCTGCTCAGCAACTCAGTTTTTCTGCCTAGTGCAAGGAGTAGTACCTGGCTCCCTGCTGGGATCTGCGATTCCCCATTCTTTTATTCATTTTATCTTTTTTCAAGAATTCTGATGAAGATTACAATCAAGTAGCCGGCTGGGTGACAGGCTGGATATCCTAGATCCAGGGAGGGGCCGGCGGGTTAAACGTCCCACCAGTACACCTAGGACCGGGCACCTGGTGTCCGTGTCACGGGTGCTGCATGGCTGACAGCTCCCCCCGAATCGGTGGGGTGGCAGGACTGCTTCGGGTGGCTACCCGCTGTACCAGTCCGGAGTGGTCAGTACTCTCTCCCCCTTTCCGCTGCATAGGTGTCCTACCTATCCTCCCAGCTTGCCCCCCCCCCTCCCGGGGCTGTAGCTCTCCCTGCCTGGATGCGTCCCCTGGATGGGCTGCGGGCGATCGGCCTGTGGGTCGTGTCCGCCATTTGCCTGTATCTGGCTGCATGTGCGAATGGCTGCCATTTTCCCGTAGGAACACACGGCCGCCTTTCTCCCGTAGCCGGCCGTGTGTTATACATGGCCGCCATTTTCCCATAGCCGGCCACTGTGTTCGACCTCTAGTGCCTACGCCGGCCATGTTGTGTGGTCCGCCGTATCCTGGCTTTAGATTCGCTGGCTGGGTGGGCGGCCCTGCCTCTCAGGCACCGGATACAGGCTGGAAGAGCCTCTTGTGACACGTGGGGATCGCAGGGCAGTGGCAGATACAGGCAGCTACAGCAGCGCTAGCAGCAGCACCTGTAGCGGTGGGATGAGTCCTCCTGGGAACGCCCATCCTGGAGGGATTCTTCTCCCGGGTAGAGCCGGTCCATGACGGGGGGGGGGCTGGTGAGTAAACGGCCGCCCCCTCCTCCGTCCTCTGGTGGGGACTCAGAGCCGGAGAGGGGCTCCGCGATGTCTGGGACTCCCCTGGAGCTGTCGTAAGGTGAGCTCGGGGACCCCTCTGATGAAGAGGAGGAGCCCTCAGGCCCCCGTGGCTCGTGAACGGGCTCTGGTGGGCTCATTGGTCTCAGTGGTTCGTGAGACGCTGAAGCTGGGCCCGGCTGCCGTACGCTTTTGGGTCGCATAAGCCGGCCCGGACGCCTAAAGCATTCCCTTATTTGTAGTACTTTGATCAGTTTATTTACAAGGAGTGGCGTTGACCTCAGGGTTCATTCGCCATGTCTAAACTTTTTTCTGTCTGTTATCCCTTTGAGGATACCCTGTTGCAGAAGTGGAAGTCCCCGACGGTGGACCCCCACCGGTGGCTCGTCTGAACGAAGCGACCACTATTCCGATGGAGGGCTCTCCATTCAAGAACCCGACCGACAGGAGAACTGAGGCGGTGTCCAAGGCTATGTTCCTGGTCGCAGGGTCGGCAATGCGGCCGACGCTGGAGTCTGCACTGGTGGCACAGGCGCTTATGGAATGGGCAGCCATTTATGCACCAGGCTTTTACTCTCCAGGCCCCTCCGGAACCTGTGCGGATGGCAGACCAGCTGATCCAGGGCCTTAAGTATCTCTGATGCGGCCCTCAACATGACTCCCATGCTGTCCAAACTGTTCATGTTTGCAATCATCATCAGACGTCTGCAATGGCTTAGATGCTAGTCAGGATACCAAACGTCAAAGAAAGGCCTGACGGACCTGCCCTTTGAAGGGGGTCGCCTCTTTGGGGATCCCCTCAATGAGATCATCAAGGATTACACCGGGGGGGAAGAGTACATCCCTTCCGGAGCCCAGAAGGGGCAAGGAGCCCCGGCGCAGGGTGGGCCCTTCCTTCTCTACTCAAAACAGGTTTTTTCGTGCACCACGTGCCTCGAACAAGGTCTCTCAGCCCGCCAAGGCCCCGCGGGAGCCGGAAGCATCCCTGGCAGCGTAAGGCCGAAAAGGCGCGAAGGAGATGTCGTCCTCCGCATGATGGGTCGCCCCCACCCACGGTTTGCGGACCAGTAGACCTCGCGCATCTCAGATCACTGGGTGCGTGAGGTGGTTTCGTCCTGGTACAAGATAGAGTTCCGTACCCAGCCCCCAATCTGAGGCTTCCTCTGGAACGACGGCAGGCCCTGTTCGGGGCCGTGCACTTCCTGCTCCATCTGGGGGTGATTGTCCTGGTCCCCCCCCCCCCCTGCAGAACGTTTCCGCTGTTTTTATTCCAATTTTTTCGTAGTTCCGAAAAAAGATGGAGTCAGGCCTGTCCTAGACCTGAAGGCCCTCAACTTCTTTGGGCATAGTAGTAGTGGCGTATCTCGACGACCTCCTCCTGTGGGCGGAGTCGGCCTCAGCCCTGACGGACAGTGTGTACATCACCCTCGGTTTCCTGCGGGACTTCGGCTGGGTGATCAACCTTCCGAACTCGGTGCTGGCTCCGTCACGTAGGTTGAAATACCTGGGCTTGGTCCTTGACACGGAGCGGGTGAAGGTTTCTCCCTGCCGCCAAGGTCTTAACGCTCCAGGGGGCGGTACGGGCCCTGCTGTCCCAGCGGAGGTCCCCTCTCAGATTTTGCATGCGGGTGTTGGGGCTGACGGTCTCCTCCTTCGAGGCGGTGCCTTATGCCCAGAGTCACACCCGGCTCCTGCAGCGGGCAATCCTGCTGCGGTGGGACAAGTCTCCACTCTCCCTGGATTGGGTGATAAGTTTGGATCACCAGACTCGAGTTTCCCTCACCTGGTGGCTACGGGGCCCCGGCCTTGGAGCTGGGGAAGTCGTTTCTTCCCATGGAATGGACGGCGATCGCGACAGATGCCAGCCTTTACGGCTGGGGAGGGGTCCTGGGGAGGCTGTCGACCCAGGGCCGCTGGTCTCAGGAAGAATCCCGTCTCCCGATCAACATGCTGGAATTGCGAGCGATCAGGCTTTGCCTCTCCCACTGGTCGGGGAGGTTGCACGGGCGTCCTGTTCGGGTCCAGTCAGACAACGCCACGGCTGTGGCTTACATGAACCATCAGGGCGGAACGAGAAGCGCGGCAGCGGCGTCAGAAGTAGCCCACATTCTGCGGTGGGCAGAGCTTCATGTGCCGGCAATCTCCGCCGTTCACATCCCCGGTGCTGAGAATTGGCAGGCGGACTATCTCAGTCGCCAGAGGCAGGATCAGGGAGAGTGGCCCCTGCATCCGGAGGTGTTCCGCCAGATTTGTTTAAAGTGGGGCACGCCAGACGTGGACCTACTGGCGTCCCGGCTCAATCGGAAGGTGCAAGCCTTCGTGAGCAGAACAAGGGATCCGCTGGCAGACGCGGCGGATGCCCTCGTGGCTCCTTGGTCTCGGTATCGGCTGCTCTATGCCTTCCCTTCACGTCCGTTACTCCCGCGCCTGCTGCGCAGGATAGAGGCGGAAGGGATCCCAACCATTCTGGTAGCGCCAGATTGGCCTCAGCGTCCTTGGTACGCCGACGTGGTGCGGATGGTGGTCGATGTTCCCTGGCGGCTCCCGATTCGCGAGGACCTACACTCACAGGGGCCCATCTTGCACCCTGCTTTACCCTCGCTGGCTATAACGGCCTGGCTATTGAGTCCCAGGTGTTAAAAGATAGGGGACTCCGAGTCTGTCATTCCCACTATGCTCAAGGCACATAAGGCCACTTCGCGGAAGATCTATCACTGCACCTGGAAGGCTTACATTGCCTGGTGCGAGGCGGGGGGTTGGAACCCCCGTTCTTTCTCAGTGGCTCGGGTGCTGGCCTTCCTTCAGCAAGGCCTGGATCATAAGTTGGCGTTGTGCACGCTTAAGGGGCAGATTTCTGCCCTGGCGATTCTTTTTCAGCGTCCCTTGGCGATGCATTCCCTGATCCGTACCTTTGTCCAGGGGGTTCGTCATGTCTCCCCCCAGGTGCAGTCGCCTTTGGCACCTTGGGACCTTAATTTGGTCCTTTCTGTGCTCCAGAAGCCGCCTTTCGAAAATATCAGGGAAATTTCCCTGCAACTGCTCTCGCAGAAAGTGGCCTTTCTGGTGGCGATAACATCCGGTAGGCGGGTGTCTGAGCAGGCGGCTCTGTCCTGTAGGTTGCCGTACTTGGTCCTACATAGGGACAAGGCGGTTTTGCGCTACTCTCCCTCCTTACTGAAAGTGGTCTCTTCTTTTCACCTCAATGAGGACATTGTCCTGCCTTCACTGTGTCCGCGCCCATCTCATCGTAAGGAGATTGCCTCGCATTCCCTGGATGCGGTTAGGGCTCTGCGGGTTTATCTGGCAGCCACGGCCTCGTTTTCGAGTTTCGATGCGCTTTTTGTTGCGGTGGATGGACCGCACAAGGGGATGGCGGCCTCGTCGGCCACCATTTCCCGCTGGATATGATAGACGGTGATCCGTGCATACGCTGTTCGGGGCCAGGACCCCTCCCGGTTACGGCTCACTCTACCAGGGCGACTAGTACTTCCTGGGCTTTCCTACATCAGACGTCGGTTTCTCATGTGTGCAATTCAGCTACTTGGACCTCGGTGCACACACTTTTCCAAGTTTTACAGAGTTGATGTTGCAGCGTCTTCTGATGCTGCTTTTGTCCGCAAAGTTTTGCAGGCGGTGGCGTGAGGCGCGTCTGGCTCTTCCCGGATGAATTCTTTTGTTGGGTACTGTTCTTGTTGCCCACCCCTCGTTGTGACACTGCTTTGGGACATCCCCACATGTCAAGAATAGAGGCTGCGTCCGTCAATGAACGATTGAGAAAATAGTGTTTTTTGGTGTGTGTTTTTTTTTTTTTAACCATAAAATCCTTTTCTCTGAGTTCATTGACGGACGCAGCACCCACCCCTCTTATGTTGAGTTTGTACTGCTTGCTACGAACTGAGTTGAGCAGGGCAGGAGCGGTTATCCCAATTGGGGATTGCCCCCTGAGAAGGGCTGTGTCTGCTTTGAGCTGTACTACGTTCTGCCTAGTCCACTCCTAGTGAAAGGTGCATAAACCCCACATGTCAAGAATAGAGGCTGCGTCCGTCAATGAATTTAGAGAAAAGGAAATGACATTTACAACAGCTTGAAGGATGCCACAATGTTTGATATCTCCAATTCATCAAAACTTGTTTCCGCTTTGGATGAAAATGGATACAATTGCCCATTAGCTCTCAAAAAGTAGAGCAAATGTAACATTTCTATTTTTACGGAATAGAAGAGGTTTGTAATATCATTCAGCTTCCGCCCAAAATGGTAGTTTCAATTGTGAGTAGACTTGCCATATTTTTGTGCGGATGGTGCTTTGATTGCCTTGGAAACTGTAAATGACTGGTCATTAAACTTAGTATCTCAAAATAAAAAAGTGCTGTGTACATTTAAGCACCTTTTACTTGACTCATGTGTTTTTGTCCCTTTCAATACAATATAGGGTTCACTCTTAATATTTATGAGATGCTGCACAAAAATAAGCTGATTTTTATTCTTCCTTTCCTTGCAGACTTTTAATTCAAGCATGTTATGATATTAATATTAAAGATTATGATGGCTGGACGCCGCTCCATGCAGCTGCCCACTGGGGCAAGGAAGAGGCTTGTAGGATCCTGGTAGAAAATCTTTGTGACATGGATGCTGTCAATAAAGTGGTAAGTCTTCTTAATACGGCTCAAAAGATTTTTATGTATAAAGATAGTGTAGACAAGTGCAGCATGTGTTCTCTTAGATCATTAGGGAAGGGAAAGATTGCATTGATTTTGGTAGTGGTTTTAAAAATTTGTTTACTTGGTTTTACGATTTTGTTTTGTCAGCTCCTGCTCTATATAGCTGAGGTGCACTGGGCTGCTGTAGATTCTTAAAAAAAAAAAAAAAAAAAAAAAAAAGTTTAAAAGTGTTAAAACCTTGGCACTATAAAAAGTTTAAGGAATACTGCAGGGATGATCTGCTAAATATAAAGAAATCATGCAGCATTTCTTGAACATACTCTGGAAAAACAATAGGTGAACTGTAACTTTTTTCCTGCTCCGGAATATAGAGCAGTATGATTAGTGAGTGTTTTTTCTAATTCTGTGCAATTCAATCTGATTTTATTAGTGTGTGTGTGTGTGTGTTCATGTTGCCCTCCGGCATGCTTTGAAGCTGATGTCTCCCTCTTAGCACATGCAAAGTAATAACTATGCTCTAACTTTTATTCTTTTTTTAATTTTAATATAGAAGTGTAATCGTACAGGATATTGACTTTAGGTCTTGACCATGGGTTATTCTGCCACATGTCATGGACACTGGCAAACAAAGTTGTCTGGACAGCCCATATAACTCCATCCTCTCCCACCAACAATCCTCAGTATTTTGCTAGTGCACTTATGTGGAGAAATGCCCTCTCCTTCACTGCTTTTATGCTACTGCAGCAAAATTTATTGCAGTTTTCGGATCAGTCTCCCTTTGGCAACTCCTCTGGGAACCATACCTGGACCCCTCCACGTGGCAGACGGACCAGTCAGTAATCCTGCCTTTGGCACTTGCCCTCAGTACTGCAGGTGCAACACAGTATCGCTAGATGCACACTACTTTAAAAGTTCAGGACAGTGGCAATCTGAATGCGAGTAGTTCTAGTCTCTAAAGACCCTATGCTGCTGGAGAGCATACCCTCTACTCTATGGAGAGAGTCCCCACCTGGTTGCTTCTCCCCTGTGAAGGAGCCAGTATCTTAGTGTGGGATGTCTGGTTCTTTGCCTCTTCCCCCTGTGGGCTCCACCCCAACTCCTCTCACCCCAGCTCCTAGCTCTTCCCAGTTTGGAGGTAGTTTGTGGATGCTGGACCCCTGTTTAGGACACAAGGGGGGCAGACATTGGAAGTACTTTAGGCCTTTTTTCCACTACTTCAGCAGTTCCTGCGAAGTGTGGGCGAGCAGCATTTCCTGTTTTTGGCTACTGCTTTGAGTCTATTCATATTCCACTGTTTGGGAGTGCCTGAGCATAGTCTTGGGCACACCCCAGACCTGGGTTTTTCTTCCCCAGGAAACAAGTGTTGACCCTCCCAAACTCCTGACCAGACCATGCACGCCAACAAATTACTTCCAACGGTCTGATTTTGCATGAGGGTATTAGGCCTCATTGTGGCCCTGTTCCAGGCAATATTAATCACCCAGTTTGATTACAAGCCTCTGCAGCTCCGTGTGCTTACTGTGTAGGACAAGGTTCCCGTCTGTACAAGCCCATAGTAGCTTATGTCTCAAGGCCAGGATATCTCAACCTGGTGGCTGACCAGCCTTATGTTGCAAGTCCCTTTTCCCATTAACCAGGATAGTACTCACAACTCAAGCCAACCTGTCCGGCTATGGAGATACCCCAGGGGTAGAAACAGTCCAAGGGACGTGATTATAATGTGCGTTCAAAGGCCATCTTAACATTCTCAAACCAAGGGCCTTTCGCCTCCTCTGCCTCCTCCTGCTGGGATGGACCAACCAACTTCAGGGGCCTTCAAGAAGTGAAGCTAATTCTTGCTTGAGCCAAAAGGCACCTTCCAGATAATATACAATCCTTATTTCTGGAATAGACCATAGGCCATGGTCAGTTTCTTGATGCGGGGGAATGGTCTTGTCACATCTGGAGGATGCCATTTAAATCTGACCTCATCCTTCACAAAGGTGATCAGGAATCCAAATGCCTTTGCATTGGACTGTGGAGATCAGTTCCGTCTTAATATAGGTCTTCTATCCACTAGCATATTCTTTGTCAGTAGGAATAGGCTTGGGCGTGTTCGAGTGCCAGGATGCCGACACTGCACACCGCTAATCAGACAGTGAGACATTTCGCGGTCCGCAGCTCCACAGATCAGGAAATGTCTCGCTGCCTGTGATTAGCGGTGTGCAGTGTCCGCTTCCGGGTAGGATCCCGAACACGCCCAAACCCATCTCTATCAGCTGCTTTGCAGGATCAAAATAAAGGGCATTCAGGTGATCTTGTTGATGCCAAATTGGTCCAGAGGTACTTGGGCATTCTGTGGCTCCTGAGAGACCCCAAACTGGTCAGACATGCTTTCTGAAAGATCAGTTGACCATCCTGTTGCACGGTCTTTGGCTTAGATGGCTTCCCAAGTCCTGGGAAATTGCAGTCTCTGACATTTTTAGGTTGGGAAATTGACATCTTGCAAGGCTTTTTGTCACTGAAGGGGAAGGGGTTATATGGGCTGACTTGGCAACTTTGTCAGTATCCTCTCCTGAAGGGTGCTGCATGTAACAAGTGGTTAGGACTAAGGCTGCATTTGCATGGGCGACTAACAGCACCAGGAATCCGCGTATTCAGCCATTTTTGCCACCTGTGAGGGCTAGCACAGTCAACGATTATCTGGGATGATTGCTGCTGAATCCACACAAAGTGCTCAGTGCCCACAGCTAGCCACTCAGGAAAAAACGGGAAGGGTTGGCACCGACCTGAGTGTACTAATAAAATAACTTTAATAGAATAAGATTAAAAACACAAGATAATAGAAGATGCATGCTTATCAAAGTAAAGTGCAGTCCTGGCATTCCACATGGCTCTACGGGTCCCACCACTGTTCTGGATAGCTGGAAAGGATTGAGCAGCTGGTTGTAATGGATCAGTGTTCTCCAGGAACCAGGAAGCTCCATGCTGACCAGCATGAACCGCGGAAGTGACAACACTGGCGTCTGATTGGACCAGGCAGGGATGGAATCTTGTCAATCATGGCTGCAGTGGTGAAGGCTACGCGCTCGGAGCTGGCTGCCATAGAAGGAGCAGCCAGCTCCGAGCACGTAGCTTTCACCACTGCAGCCCTGATTGACAAGATTCCAGCTCTGCCTTGGTTCAGTCGGACGCTGGTGATGTGGTTCACGCTGGTCAGCATGGAGGTTCCTGGAGAAAAACTGTGATCCATTCCAACCAGCTGCTCAATCCTTTCCAGCTATCCGGAACAGTGGTGGGACCCGCAGAGCCATGTGGAATGCCAGGACTGCACTTGACTTTGATGAGCGAGCATCTTCTATCATCTTGTAAGTGTTTTTAATCGTATCCTATTAACCACTTAAGGCCCGGAAGGATTTAACCCCTTCCTAACCAGAGCACTTTTTGCGATAAGGCACTGCTTCGCTTTAACTGACAGTTTGTGCGATGTACCCAAACAAAATTAATTTCCTCTTTTTTCCCCCCCAAATATAGATTTGTTTTGGTGGTATTTGATCAGCTCTACATTTTTTTTTTTTTTTGCACTATAAACAGAAAAATGATAAAAACTTTATTCATCAGTTTAGGCCAAAATGTATTAATATTTTTGGTAAATAAAAACGCAATAAGCGTTTGGTTTGCACAAAAGTTATCACATCTACAAACTAAGAATCAATGGGGTTTTTTTTTAATTTTTTTTTTTTTTTGCTAGAAATGGCGATCTGCGATATTGCGGCAGACAGATTGGACACTTTTGGGACCATTGATATGCAGCGATCAGCGCTAAAAATAGCCACTGATTACTGTATAGATGTCACTGGCAGGGAAGGGGTTAACACTAGGGGGCGATCAAAGGGTTAAATGTGTTCCCTCAGCGTAGAGCTGCATGATTAATCGTATTAAATCGCAATCTCGATTCACCATCGGGCATTACCGCAAATTACAGTGCAGTTAATGGAGTGCAGTTAATGGAGTTCGACTTGCGGGGCGACTCAGCGCGACTTGACTGTATTAGAAGTCAATGCAAGTCACATGAAGTCTCCCCAAGAATCTCTAAAGTTGGAGCAACTTGTGTGTCTCCTCTGGGCAGACTGCCAAGTCTGGGCAGAGAGCCAAGTCAAGTTGATAAAAGAAGTAAAAAGGTACTATGTTTAAAAAGATCAAAGGGTTGAGCTCCCTTGAATAGAAGAGTTTAGTTTAACCATTTAAAGACTAAATCTTTTCTGACATTTGCTGCTTACAATTAAAAATCCAGTATTTCTCCTACGTTCACTGACAGACGCAGCTCTTCATGACTTTGTGGGGTTTTATGTTCGTCCTACCAGGAGTTAACTAGGCAGGGAAAAGAAATCAGCTGGCCCCTCCCCTGGGGGCCGTCCTCTTTTCCTACATTAAACCCCCCCTCCCAGAGGAGCTCTCCAGTTTCAATGCCTAGTTCGCAAGGAGATGACCTGGCTTCCCTATAGGGAACTGCGGTCCTATTGTGACCATTTTCTTTTTATTTTCTTTTTTCTGCAATCAAGATGATCTGCTATCAAGAAGCCGGTCGGGGCATCGAGAGTCTTAGTGCTCTGTACTTTCCCCGACCTGGCCAACATGATGCGAAGCCGGCCCCAACACAGGGACCCGCCGCATCTTACCCGTTCCGTGCGGGTGGCCCGGGGCGAGATCCCCCATATTGGTATGTAAATAACTGGGCTCCCTCTGGGCTGGTGGCGGTGGGGTGCTGTCCTCTGGACCTGTGGGTGTGTGGCTGTGTGCAGGGCGTCCCTTCCATCCATCCATCCATCCATCCCTGTAATGGCTGATCTCCCTGCTGAACCTACTGAGGTGGCTTCAGCAACCACACAGTCTGACCAAGGGGCTTTTTCTCTCCCAGCTGCGGGATTGAGTTTATGCCGCGTGGGGTAGCCGCTCCGCGGGCCCCCAGGAAGCCCCCCCCGTCATCGGGGGAAGATTCTGAGCCGGAGGTGGCCTTAGGGGTCTTAGGGATCCCGGGGGATGGGCAGCACAGTGGGGTAGTGGGTAAAACTTCCGCCTGGCAGAGAGAGTCGCTGGTTCAAATCCCCAGCATGACGGTCCTGCCTGGAGTTTGCATTTTCTCCCTGTGCCTGCGTGGGTTTCCTCCGGGTACTCCGGTTTCCTCCCACACTCCAAAAGACATGCTAGCCTGTCTGATGAGGAAACGGGTGGTGACATGAGACCTGAGGACCTAGAGCCTGTGACTGACCAGGACAATGTGCTGGTAGCCACCATTATCGCTGGCATTCGCACCAAGTTGCAGGGGTTCAAACAGGCGAATTGCGGGTTGTCTGTGTGCGGGTCTTCTAGGCTCCCCAAGGCCCAAGTCCTATCCTTACAAACAATGTTTGTTTTTTGACCATTTCCTATACTGTGAATGGCAACAACCACGCCGTTCTCCCTCTCTGACTGCACGTTTTTTCTGAACGCTATCCTTTGAGGAGAGCTTCCGGAAGAAATGGGAATCTCCTGCGGTGGATCCGCCTATTGCACGCCTTACTAAGGCGACTACCATTCCTATGGAGGGGACTCCTTCCTTTAAGGATCCTGCTGTTAAGAGGCACTTCTGTAGTCCTTGTTTTTAAATGCGGTCTCCGCGGTGCGACCTACTTTGGCTGCGGCCATGGCAGTGCAGTACCTTTCGGAGTGCATGCAGGAACTTAAGGCGGACCTGACTGAAGGTCGCCTCATGGAGGCACCGCAGAACGCTGAGTTTTTATTCCAGGGGATTGATTACCTCTGTGATGCGGCGTTCTGCCCTTGTTGGACGTACGTGAGGCTT
The DNA here is from genome assembly GCA_018402905.1 of Glandirana rugosa. Classification (NCBI taxonomy): domain Eukaryota; kingdom Metazoa; phylum Chordata; class Amphibia; order Anura; family Ranidae; genus Glandirana; species Glandirana rugosa. The sequence goes on along the minus strand of BLSH010377694.1, from coordinate 1,326,190 downwards.
TCCATGACGTGACGGTACCGGCGTCGGTTTCATCCAGCGTGGCGCCTCTGGCGTAAATTTTTGTTCCTGATGTCTTCACGGAGAATTGTCGTCCTAGGAATTTCCTTCCTCAGGGGAGGTATCCTTACCATCAGCGGAATCATTCCGCACGTTATCCGCCTAGGTGGCGTCCTCTAAGGGTAAAGAAGGCCTTCGAGAGGAGTTTCCTATCGCAAGTCTTTTTTGCACGTCAGTCTCTCCCTCTTGCCGCACCAACAACGG
>BLSH010377694.1:1273093-1294446 GCA_018402905.1 Glandirana rugosa | reverse complement strand
GAATGCTTATATTCCCCTTACTAGCTGCCATCATAAATCGTGGCTTTGCAATATCCCCCGAGGGCAGTTCATCCGGCTTAGGAGGAACTGCTCTTCGGAGGATGACTTCTTAGCACAATCACACGTTTTAGCAGCCAGATTTCAACAAAAAGGCTATCAAAAAAACACAATAGAGGAAGAGATTAAAAAGGTCCAAGGGATGGACCGTAATACCATCATTGCAGGACACAATAAACGTCCGCCCACCTCTGGGATGGAATATAGAATGGTCCTGAATTACAATGTTCAATACAAATCAGTTGAGAATATAATTAAGAAACACTGGCCTATACTCAAAGGGGATAGGGTATTAGGCCCTCTCCTTCCCGATCGGCCTGGGTTTATATACAAGAAGGCACCCACGTTACGTGACATGCTTGCCCCAGGGGTTATCGATCCCCCTAAACATCAGGAGAATAAGTTGTTCTCTTTCTTATCTGGCTTTTATTCATGTGGCAGGTGTGCGGCGTGTAAGGGAGCCAAAGGGAACATTAAAAAAAGAAAACAATTTGTGTCTTCAGCAACAAAAAAACAATATAACATTAAGGATTTGATCACCTGTGACACTAAAGGGGTGGTGTATATGCTAGAATGTGAGTGCGGCCTGCAGTATGTGGGCCATACCTCTAGAGCATTACATGTTAGAATTTCTGAGCATATAAACAACATAATTAAAGGGCGGACCACCCACAGTGTATCCAAGCATTTTAGATTATGTCATCATAGAGACCCAAGGGGTCTTAAGTTTTGGGGAATAGAGAAAGTGTCCCACCAATGGCGAGGAGGCAATTATATTCGACATTTGAGCCGTAGGGAATCCTTTTGGATTTATGAGTTGGGGGTTCTCAAACCCGTCGGCTTAAATGTCGAATTCGATCTCAATTGCTTCATCCCAGATAGATAACCTAGACAAATTTTCATTATGGCCATTAATGTTGTCTTAATAATGTTTCAGTAATATTTTGGATATGTACAGGGCAGTGGTGAAGGATGATGAACGTGCGGCTTTGGGTCCGTTTATTTGGACCATACCTTTGAGGTTTATAACCCAGTATCATACAGCTATTTATTATTTTTTTATTATTTTTTCATAGGGCAATGTAATTTTCATTGAGCAATTTTAGTTATATGGTACTCAAAAAAAACTTGATGCCTGATGATGGCTCTCACGGGAATTATTACTTATAGCAGGTTTTCCCGTATTAATTGAGCTTTATTTTAAACCCCATGAAGCTTCAGCCCGGAAGCGGGGAAAAAAAAAAAAAAAGCGTTTTAAACTTTTTGCTTTTTAGTCGCAGGGGTGACTTCCGGTAGTGTACCAATTCCCTATGGCTCCCCGGGAGATCTGTGTAACAATAAGAGGCGGACATCTGTGTTCCAGCGTGTCCTGTCATGATTAGATTAAACCAAGTTGCTATAGTTATTTTTGAAGCTTTTTCTCAAAGTAGGCATCAGGAAGTCTATTTGCGCTATCTGATTGAGTGGTGCGCATTGAATAAGCTTCCGCTTTGCTGGGGAGGACTGGCCTTTTTCCTGATAGGAAATGACGCGCTGGTTGTTTATTTACATCAAATGGAACGCAGATATTAAGCCCGCCTCTCTCTGGTAGATTCCTTCCGGGGTTACCACAGGCTCACAGTGAAATGTTGACTTCCAATTGGAGGCGGAGCAGACCATGTGATTGGGCTCTTTCCGCTTCCTGTTTGGATATGCACTTCCGGGTCAATTTACACATGGAATTGTTTTTATTACAAAAAGCAGCGGTTGTCATGTGACCATGATATGACGATATATAAATGGGAAAGTAATCTTAGAAGCTTCACCTCACGCTGAAGAAGTCCTTATTGTAGGGGACGTAACGCGTACCTGGAGGTTGAAGCCGCGCTGTTCGTCATCATCCACCGCTGTCCTTTTTGAAGTTTTTATCAAGTTTGCTATCTGTACTTGCACCAGTGGAGGTGCTGAACCATGTGAGTGTTTTTCTTCTTTTTTAATAAATGAATGTTCCTTTTACAAACGGAGAGCACTAGATTTCTTCCATTTTTTTTTTTGGTATGCAACACCTTTGAGGAGTATTCTGGCTGTATCCTAAGTAAAGTGAGAACACTATCTGGATTGGATCTCGTGTATACTTATACAAGCTTTGTGACCCCTGCGGGTCGAATCAATGAGGTGAGAGGCTTGGAGTGTCTGAGGTGGCAGGATCCACGTGTGCTTTTCACCTGCATGCTCTACATATTATAGGCACTGTGACTCACCGGGATGTTTTCATGATCTTATATAAAGTTGGAGGATACCGTTTGACACGCAGCCTTAACCATTAACGGAATAGGACTTTTACTGAATGTTATGGTTTTCCTTGGCTGATAAGACTATTTTCTTCTTTTTGTTTGCGCTGCACTGTCTTTATTGATTGTTTTATGTATGCTTAAGGTTATGGATTGCCTTTATCAGTGCTTGGCTTGCAATCAAGTATACTAATCTCTTTTCCACATGTGCGCTGAATTTACTCCATTACTATGGTGTTACTATCTAGATCAGGGGTCTCCAAACTTTATACTTCGAGGGCCACATTGTATATTTTACAGATATTTGTGGGCCGAAAAACAAAAGTTATTTCTAAATGAATCGTCAGCCATGGAATAGAGTAGAGTTTAAAAAAGGCTGCCACCAGTGGAGCTGGATGGTGCACCTGTATCTTCTCTCGGCACCTAAATGCCAGAGCCTCATTAAGGGCTGGTTCACACTGCAGCGAGGCGGGAACCCTGCAAATCCTCTGTGGATTGCATTGCTTGTCTACCGGCGGCAGTTCACACTGCCCTATGCGAACTGCGGGGAGTGTCCATAGCTAATGACACCCCCAAATCAGTTCGTATATCGCAGTGCGAACTGCAAACTCACCCAAAAATCTGATCGTATGGTGTGAACCACTATGCAATGAAATTCTGACCCTGTGAAAAAAAAGGGTCCTGTGCGAATTTGCTCCAATTGCGATGGCAGCTATAACCAGGTGTGTCTATTGGGGGAGGATTCTAGGTCATTAAGCACTAAATCCTTCACTGGATACATTTCCTTTTTCTGTTTCTAACGAACGTTATGCTTGATTTAGCAAAGAGACTTTAATTATTGAACAAGAGAAAAAACTATCCACTATTGAGTCTCTTGAACAAGAGAAGGCAGATGAAGAGGATGAAGGAAAGAAAGATGAGTCTAGCTGTTCCAGCGAAGAGGAGGAGGAAGAAGACTCTGAATCTGAAGCAGAAACAGGTTAGTACCCAGAAGTCCAGAAATTGTCTGGACATCCTTAGGCTCTCCAGAGGTAGACTGGTTACTCTTCACAAGAATAACAGGCAAGACTACGTCTGCTTATTATACATCTAGAGCCATCCTTATGTGCTGGAAGCAATAAATGAGAAACCCGATTTCTCATTTGGTTGTTTATGGTTACCCTTAGTAAATCTTACTTTGATGTGCCTTGCTTTAGACCAGTGTTTCTCAACCGAGGAAGTCCCCAGGGGTTCTGCCGCAATTAAACATTGTGGCGGATGTATATCCGCCCAATGTTATTTCTAGTGTTCCCAATGCATGCTGACAGTGAGCGCTGTCAGCACGCTTTGATATCCAACGCCTTCTCTGTAGTTCCATCTCAGAACTCAGAAGGCGGAGACAGGAATACAGAGAGCGGGAGTTCTGAATTCAGAGTAGTGGAGCCATGAATAAAGACTGTGTAGAGGCAGGGAGCCTAGCTTATAATCCATGGAGGGAAGAGCACAGAGTGGGTGCGAGAAAGAAGACTAAGAAGGCGGGGAGCACAGAGAGCGAGCTGTGACGAGAGCCGAGAATAGAGGCGGGGAGCACTTGATCAGTAGGTGAGATCCCGTCTGAATCGTAGCAGTAATGCACACTATGGAGGGGTGAGCAGAGAAAATGAGCACATGGCTGGATTGGAATGCGAGTTCCTGTATACAGAAAAGGTAAATGAAAACTGGGAGGGGGTAGCAGAGAGCAGGAGGTGACATCCTATTTATTTAACCGCACTGAATTCAGACTTCAGAGCACACAGCTGGATCAGGCTGAATGTAGCAGGATGTGAGATTTTATAATAGCTTTATGTTATGCCATAATTATACATAATGCTATTATAAGCTAAACTCCTGCTACTTTCAGCCTGATCCAGCTGTGTGCCCCCACTCTGCATCCCCCCTCTGCATTCAGTCGCTACCATACAAAGGAGCTTGCATCCTGCAACATTCAGCCATGTGCTCCCCCTGTCAGCACTCCTACTGGCACCACCCTCAGAGGTTCAGAAAAGCTGGAACTATAGAGGAGGCACCAGGTATTGCACATTGACAGCATTCGCTGTCAGTGCACATTGAAAACCACATTCGTTTCGTGCGTATTTTTTCTGAACAGAAATATGCAACATTTATGCATTTTTCTGCAGAGAAAAATACTCAAATGACCCCAACATATTGGGGTGAACAGGGCACATACAAATCCGTTATTTTATTTGTCCTTGCAGAGACCTACATTAGGAAGATGCTTGTCTCTGCACATGTGGACAAGACCAAAGTATTTTATACAGGTCAAATCTGCATAATTTTCCATCAATTCCGCATGTAGTTTGTGAACAAGGCCTAACTGTTCCCATAGTCTGCTGTCAATTTATCAATCACAATATTTGGGAGTTTTGTTCAAGTTCAGCAAGGCCTCGTTCACAGCATATGTGAAAATAAACTTATAGAAAATATGTGCTTGTTCTAACGTAGGTCTCTGCAATGACATAAAGAAAACAATTGATTTCTATGTGCCCTGTTCACATTATAATGGTGTCAGGTGAGCGTTAATTTTTATTGTAGTAAAGCCATTTCTACAATAATTGTGGTTATATCTACAGCTCACTGATCAGATCAATGTTCCGTGAGCTGTAGATCTGATTTTTTTTTTTTTTTTTTTTTAATAGGGGTTCTCAGAGATCTCAAATGTTTTGCCAAGGGTTCCTCCACGGTAAAAAGGTTGAGAAAACACTGCTTTAGACGCTAGCTGGCTAATCCAATTCCAGTATTTAGTGATTCCTGTGGGAAAAAAATGTTTGTTGTACCCAGATTCTTTGCTTCTCTCCTGGGCTTAGTAGTGGGTTTAAATATGTGCTGTGTAATGTATTTATTTTCTCATTCTTTGTGAAGAAGACCTAGTATGCATGTTTGCCATTACATTATTTTTATTCATAAAGCTTCTTAAGGCTCGTACACGGTCCGATGGTTGGTCAACGGTTGTCCAGCTACCTTTTGGCCGAAAATCCGATCAGGTCTACGCACGATTCTACAGCCGATTTCCAATCGTCGTCCAACAAAAGTTGGATGACGAAACTAGAAAACTTCTGTTGGCCAACAAGGAGTTGACCGAATGTTGGCCCGTGTGTACAGAAGTTGACCAACCAAAAGTTGGAAGTGCAAACACGCATGCTCGGAATCCAGGAAGTGTTTGGTCGTGTAACCTGTGTTCATAATTCACAAATCGCATTCACCTGAACTTCCTTGTTATATGCTCGGAACATGTCGCTACTTACAGCTTTGTTGGCTGATTCTTTGATGTACTCTAGACCAAGCTGCCGTCACCCAATTTGGGCAAAAGTTGGACGCTCGGTTGACCAACAATTGGCTCCTGTTTACGAGGCTTTGACCTACCCATAAAACCTAAAATCCAACAGGCTTTGAAACGTTTGATCTATGTCCAGCCAAAACATTTATTGATTTATTTTTTCGTTTTGGGAGCGGGGTTTAGTCACCCAGGCTTTTATTGCTAACATCCTGTTCAGCACAATTGTCCGAAGTTTGTATAGAAGAGTGTACGGCCAACAATGGCACCGTATAAATCCAAATGAAAGAAATAAGGATGGGCTTGAGTGTGTTCACAACTGCATATGTCCGAGCCCGCCAGGAAGTTTACACTGCGCAGTGCTAATCACAGGCAGTGATACATTTCCCGATGCGTGGCTGCAGGATGTCTCACTATCTGTGATTATCGCTGCGCAGTGTAAACTTCCTGGTGGGCTCAGGCACGTGCATTTGCGAACACTCCCAAGCCCATACTTAGAAAGAAATAGTCGGCACACCTTCAACACTGCGTTAAAAACCAAGGCGAATCTGTGTGGTAGCTACGCTTCCTCATCAAGATGCCTTTGCTCAGTGTTGTTCCGTAAAGGACACACCAGAAGCACAGCACAAAGGAAACTGAAGGTCTCCAATGAGGCTCACCAATCAATAAGCTTTTTAAAGCAAGGTGCAAGCCAGTCATCAAGGCGTCTGAGCCACAGTTTTACTACCCCCCTGTCCGCCCATCGGAACTATACAGCCTGGCAGGGAGGGCTGCGGTTGGATGCTTTGCTTTGTGGTCTTACCATTTTCGCTCAGGCTGCAGAGAACCGCCTTTCAAAATAGCCTGTTGAGATCAGTAGAGCCACACTGCAACCGAGAGTCAAACGCTTGGTTTGCGGTTGTGCGAACCTGCCGTGTAAAATTGCTGTGGGGCAATACATTTCTTTTCCTTTATTTTATTTTTTAAAGGTGCTGGGAGGTGGCAGTAATGCCTCCGGAACACCTGCTAGCCGCTACTGTGCCACCCTCTGAAAAGCAGTTCACAGATTGTTTTGTAGAGGGCGATGAGCATTACCACCTGTTTGAATGCCCAAAGTGAGAGGAAAGCCAGAACTACTACTACCTGTCTAAAATGTCAGGGGGTTTTCCCCTCTTTTCCTGTTGCATTTGCAGTAATTGAAAGGAAATCTTTCCAGTGGGACACAACAGAATAAGTTGAATTTGTTTTTAACCCTTCCATATTCTATCCAAACAAAAATAGTTTACTCTGTATGTTTAGGTTTATACTGGTTTGTTTAGTAGGTGCATTTTCCTTGTAACATAGATTTAGCACCATTAGTTGAATTGTATGGTATCACCTTGCTTTGCTCTTACACACCACACAATGCCATCCCTAATTTTATATTCATCTCGGTTTTTTCAGTTGGTGATGGTGTGCTACAGGAGTACCATTTGATAGGTTTCTAGGATTATTTTTAGCCATTTCAATTCTATGCTTATATGTGTTAGATTTTGTTAAAATTCTCTGATTTGATGCTGCCCTCTTCCGGTATATGCTTTTTTTTAATAACACAGAATGTCCTTAATTTACTATTGTTGTTTTTCTCTTGACTTCTTTTCAAATGTAGATAAAACCAAACTGTCTACAAATAGTACAAATATCAGATCTCAGGCAACCACTGGAACAGCTGTACCTTCTGTGGCATCTGGACAGATCACACCAACTTCACCAGTAAAGAAGGTAAATCAGATATGTGCAGATTTGTTTTTGTTCCCCAAACTTGAATCTGTCTTAGTAGAGAGGTGTGTTTCTTAGCCCCTGAATTGTGTATTTTGCATTACCGTATAAAGTGCTGTTTAGAAACATATAGTAGTTTTTATTTGTATATGCCTACAAAAGGACATTTCTAGGTCTCATTCACAATTCATAATCCTCTGAAAATTAACACCCCATCGATTTCATTGTCTATTTATGGATACCTTTTTAACCTTTGGCTTTCTGCCTCTCTGAATTCAATTCCATTCTGCCTCTCTGAATTCCATTCATCGATGGGTCATTTTTACCTTACAGCCGGTAGTTGGCTGAGGAAAACAAGCACAAATTGATGGCTGCTACTGCAGCCATGTACTACTTGCATCCAAAGAGTTAAAGCCTCTTTTTAGAGCTCAGTTTTTTTTTTTTTCTAAATCATTCAAAATATGACAGTCAATCTAACATGCATGCAGATCAGCACCTCTATTATGCTAAAATGATGCATTGAAGAAACACATTTTGTATGCAAATAGTGGTAAAAAAAAAAACATACATTATCCTTTTTGTGAGTGTGGTGTTTCTTGTACCATACTTCAGACAGCATTTCCATTAATAACTGACAAGGTCTGGCTGTTTCAACTTTGGGCTAACTAGGATGATACTTTTTTTTATTTTTTACTATTGAATTTCGTCTGTCAAAGGGATTTGGCTAAAATCTTGTATGTACATGACCTGTATTAATAGAACATGGGTTATATACAGCTACCTTTTTAAGTGATTTTGTAGAGCTACCTTTAAGTGATTGGACACTGGTAAAAAAAAAAAAAATCTTGCAGGGGCTGTCCACAGAATACAATATATAACCCTGCTCACTCTGAGACTCCAGTTTTTTTTTTTTTTTTTGCTAGTGTTTATATGTGATGGTCGTGTCTTTGCAGCTCGCTGCTCAAAAAGAGCTAGCTTCTCAATTGTGCCAGCTGGGATTAGGAGACTGATTACATCTGGATTCTTGTCTTATGGCTTTTAAATGCTCGCATGAATGATACCCAGACCCCCGTGCTGGGTATGCAATGATGGCCTGTAATGTTACCGGTTAGTACTGGACAGTGCATAACAGCACCCTGTGCAATAGTGTTGCCTTATGGACTGGTAGGGTGCTGGACAGGTCCAGGGCAATGATCCCCTCCAAAGTGTCGGGCACTGTAGTGATGATGAAGATTGAACCTTAGGGGTTCCTGCAGCAGGAATAGTGAGTGCCCTGTGCTATCCCACGCAAGTCTTGTGCCCTGTGCTATCCCACGCTGGTTTTGTACCCTGGCTACGGACTCCCAACCCCAGGTGGAAGGCAAGGTGACTAGGCATTGTTTTTTTCAAGTCATGGGCCCTTTAATTCTAAGGCGCTGGTGATGCAAGCAGCACAGGAGGTTTTACTTTCTCCCAGTGCCCTGCATTCCTTGGCACTGGCCGAGCTGTGTATGGCTTGGACTGGATATGATGTCTCAGATAAGTTACCCAGCAGCCCCTTGTGACATACATCCGGGTACAGTGAAGGGGGCAGATACTGTGGAACTACAGATCACAGAATCTACCAGTGGTGTAGGACTACAGGCCGCAGTGGTGATGGTTTGTTACAGGTCGCAGCAAATCTCCACAGTGTGGAACTACATGTCACAAAAGTGCCCTGTGATGGAATTTATGATCACAGTAAGTTTGTTTTTTTTTTCCATGACCTTACTAGTGAGTGTGTCGGGGCACTAGCAGAACAAGGGTTCTCTTTCAGGCTACCAGCACACCAGTGGTCTTTTGACTTGGTGCTGCTCAGCTGACACTGATCGCTATTTTTCCTAGCAACGGTCCCTGTGATTCATCAGCAGGCCACATCTCGCCGACAGCAGGTGGTTTTGAAGGGGGTAGGAAGGATCCTGTGAGAAGCCGCCGTGCAACATATCCCCTGGGGGGGTAAGTTTGTTCCAGGCGTCTGACTTTTTCATTATCTGCTATCTCTGCTACTTTTGGGGCACTTTCCTCCAGTTCATTTGTGACAAGGAGGGAATTCTTATCTGCTTATTGCTGGGGTGCAACAGCTTCCTGGAATACTTTTTGACTGCACTCTCATGATTGCAAACATAAACTTTCCCCCTTGCCTCCCTCCTTATTAACATAGGTGAAACCAGTGGAGGATGAGGTAGAGGAAGAGAACATTCCGGTAGAAGAATCTGAGGAATCTACTCGGTCGGAGTTATTCTCAGACACTAAAAGACCTTTATGAGTTTTCACACAGTCATACTAATTTGACTTTGCCACTTCTTGAGTCCTCTGCTCTAAAGTTTACATGATTTGGATTGTGGCAGCCTTTTCACAATCCGCAATCTTTTCCTTTACATCCTCATTTAAAGGATATTTTGTACTCATGCGCAGGATCTTATGAAGTGCTAAAGTGTTGGTCAGCAAAAAAATATGCTCTGCGCTTTTGGATATGTGAATAAGTGTCAGTGCTAATGGTATATGAATGCTGCAGTCTCATATAGGCCAACACAAGACATAAATTCCATAAAACACTGTAAATAGACCACACATTCCACAGTCAATATACAGTGCAAAAATCAATATAAAATATAGTGAATCAATAAGGAAGTCCCAATATGCAGATTTAAACTTAAAGTGACAGTGCATCTATGGACCTCCGTGATAAAGTACTGGGCCAGGGCTCCTTATGGACATACAAAGTGCTTTCCTTGTGCCCCACATAGATGTAAACTTGCCAAAATCATTTGGCTGACGATCTCTAGTTTGGTCAATAAATGCTTGTGGGGCAAACCCCCTGGTAAATCTGTATCTCCTGTGTGTCTCCAATAGCTTGTATTCTCGATCATCATGCTTGGAAAGGAAGGGTAACAGGAAAAAGGCTCACAGCGTAAAACCATAAAGGTGTATTTATTAAAAAAAAAGTATACAGTATTGCACTCCCTGTTGTGCCCTAAAACTTGGCACTGAGTGTAAACGGCGTTTTCTGTGGAAATGACAGAGTGCGAGCTACCCTTAGCCTTTGCGGGGTTCACGCCGTATAGGGCCCGTTCTGTGTGGGCTGCCAGTGGCTGATCCCACTTGTGCCCAGTGACTGGTTTGTTCCTGTCCAGTGGCCTGGCCAGCAGCATCCCTCTCCGTGGGGAGGTAAGTCTGCTCCGGGTGGCTACCCGCTGTGCCCGTCGGATCGGTGAGTGGACCCCTCTTCCGTCCTAGGGGCGCGGAGAGGGGCACCTGGGCAGCCTCAGAGGTAGCTGGCCGGTGGGGGCTTATTAGTGGGGACACATCTGGGGTTGTCATCTCTCCTCCCCCCCCCCCCGTCACGGTACCACACCCCGCACTGACCGTTTGAGCACTGCATTCGGCGATTCGCCGCCATTCCGTGGTGGATCACCGTTCGTTCGCCGCTACCGCGCCATTTTGCCATAGCTCGCCATGTTTGTGATGGCAGCGGCCATTTTTCTGTAGCTCATGCGGTTTCAGTCTGTCCTCTGGCGGCCCCCAGTGTTTTTTCTCGGTAGTACGGGGAAGTGATAGACGGCAGAGGCACTTCCACTTTCGCTTAGACAGCGTGGCTGACAGGCAGAGGTGCAGGCTCTTGAAGTGGAGTGTTTTTCATTGCTCGTTCCGGTCACAGCGCTGAGGCATTAAAAACAGCAAGTATAGCTGGCTCTCCCTGGGTGCTGGTAGCGGAGGGTACAATCCTTCCGGGTCTCCCTGGCTGATTGGTGGGGTAGAGGTGGTGGTCACACAGTGGGGGTGCCGGAAGTCTGGGATGTCAGAGACCGGCAGTGCTATGGCAGGGGTACCTGTGGAGCAACAATCCACGCCGGTGTCCCTGGTGTCCTTGGAACAGCTGAGGGCAGTATTTGGTGAATTCTTTCACCGGGCGGGTTCGGACACGACTCCGGGGGGGCCCCAAAAAAGGCCCGCCCCCCTGTTATTCTTCGGGGGAGGATTCTGAACCAGAGAGCGCCTCAGTGGTCACGGGAACCCCCGTGGAGCTATCAGAGGGTGAACTGATACCCTCAGACGGTGAAGATGATCAGGGGGCTTCATTATCGCGCTACAAAACTATAGTGGCTGCTCTGATCACTGATATTCGCGAGTCCATGCGGCTTGACCAAACGGAGTCGCATGAGGCCGCATATATTTGTGGGTTTCTTAAGCCCCCTAGGTCCCCCAGGGCCTACCCTTATGATCAGGTTTTTGAGCAGGCGGTGTTCAAGGAATGGCTACGGCCGCAAAATTCCTTTGCCCAAACGCTTTGCTGTTCGTTACCCCTTTGAGGATAGTTTCACTAAGAGGTGGGCTTCCCCAGCAGTGGACCCACCGGTGGCCCATCTGAATAAGGCAAATGCCATTCCCTTGGAGGGGTCTCCGTCTTTTAAAGAGGCGGCCGATCGCCGCACTGAGGCAGTGTCTAAGGCACTGTTCTTGTTGGCTGGGTCAGCCATGCGTTCAGCTCTGGCAGCTGCTATGGCGGCGCAATCTCTTCCCGAGTGCGCTACCACATTACACTCCGGTTTGACTTATGAGCGTGCGCAGGCTAAGGTGCTACGAAGGAAGAGGGTCTCCGCTACCTATGCGATACCATGCTGTCAAAAATGTCTGTTTTTGCAGTTATCAGGCGGGTGTTGTGGCTCCGCTCTTGGTCAGGCGACCAGGCGTCGAAGAAGGCTCTTACGGATCTCCCCTTTCAGGGAGGGCGTCTGTTTGGCCCACAATTGGATGAAATCATTAAGGATTTCACGGGGGGGTGGGGGTATGCAGAGTACTTTTCTTCCGCAGCCAAAACGGCGGGACTTTCGCCGTAGGCAGGGCCCTGTCTCTTCAGGCCAGAAGAAGTTTTTTCGTGCGTCCGGCACAGCGGGTAAGGGCTTAAAGTCCGGTAAGGCTGGGCCCAGTAAAAGGCCCTGGCATGTAAGTCTGAAAAAGCGAAGGATAAGTCAGCCTCTGCATGATTGGTTGCGGTTACTGGGGTTCGCAGACAGATGGACTGCCCGCATCACCGATCGGTGGGTGCTGGATGTGGTGTCCTCCGGGTACAGGATAAAGTTCATCTCTCTACCCCCAGAAAGGTTCTTCCCTTCGAACTTAAGACTCCCTCAGGGGTGTCGGGAGGCGCTTCTAGGCGCCGTTCGGGCGCTTGCCGTACAGGGGGTGATTGTACCGGTACCCGCGATGAAAAGGTTTCACGGGTTTTACTCAAACCTCTTTGTGGTGCCCAAAAAGGGCGGCGTCAGACCAGTTCTGGGCCTGAAGGCACTAAACTGCTTTGTAAAGACAAAAAGATTCAGGATGGAGTCCATCCGCTCGGTCGTGTCGCAGAAAGTGGCTTTCTTGGTGGCTGTTACGTCCGCTAGGGGGGTGTCTGAGTTGGCAGCGTTCTCCTGCAAGTCACCTTACTTGGTCCTTCATAAGGACAAGGCGGTTTTGCGACCTTCCCCTTCTTTCCTTCCTAAGGTGGTTTCTTCTTTTCATTTGAGGATATTTTTCCCAACTACATTCTTTGGATGTGGTGAGGGCCTTGCGGGTGTATTTGATTTCTACAGCTTCTTTTCGGAAGTCTGATTCTTTATTTGTGCTGACGGAAGGTTTGCACAAAAGCATGGCGGCCTCGTCGGCTACCATTTCTCGTTGGATCAGGAAGACCGTGACTCATGTATATGAGGTTCGGGGCAAGGTTCCCCCTTTTCCAGTCACGGCTCATTCCACCAGGGCAGTTAGTACTTCCTGGGCTTTTAGACACCAGGCCTTGGTGTCTCAGGTGTGCAAAGCGGCTACATGTGCACACGTTTACTAAGTTTTACAAGGTTAATGTTTCAGCATCTGCGGATGCTGCTTTTGGCCGCAAAGTTTTGCAAGTGGCAGTGTAGTCGCGACTGACGCCGCCTGAGAGGGCTTTTTTTGTTGGGTTCAGTTGTTATAGTTTGCCCGCCCCTCTTGATTGACCGCTTTGGGACGTCCCCACGTGTTATAAGAAGGGCTGCGTCTGTCAGTGAACGTAAGAGAAATAGGGATTTTATTATAACTTACGGTAAAATCCTTTTCTCTGAGTTCACTGAGCAGACGCAGCACCCACCCCTCTGTTGAGTTTGTACGGCTTGTTACGAACTGATATACCTTTTTTCTAGCAGGGGGTTATATGCTAAGGTGAGGACGGCCTCCTGGGAGGGGCCAACCTATGCTTTTGTTTTTTCCTTGCCTAGTCTACTCCTAGTAATATGAGCATAAACCCCACGTGTTATAAGAAGGAAGGGCTGCGTCTGTCAGTGAACTCAGAGAAAAGGATTTTACGGTAAGTTATAATAAAATCCCTTTCTTCCCCCTCAGTGAGGGCATAGTTCTTTCTACTGTATGTCCTGCTCCAAGACCTGCCAAGGAAATTTCCTACATTTCCTAGATGTGGTTTGAAAACTGTCAGTCTATTTTAAAGCTACAGCCTATATTCACACTGGGCAATCCTGCTCTACCAGTGCTAAGTGGATCTGGAAACTCCTTTCCAGGGCATATGCCTTTAAGGAAAGGGTCCCTATTTTCCCTATGAGTCCATTGCACCAGGGCTGTTGGTGTCTCTTGGGCTTTCCAGTATCATAGCTCCCCAGGTTTGCAAGGCTGTCACCCGGTCCTCTAGTAACACTTTTTCAAGCTCCAGCAGTTGAATGTTCAGGCATCAGCTGATGCAAGCTGTTTAATTCTAGCTTTCTTGTGGGCCTGTTGGCAGTTCTATATGCCATAATGTCACCAAGCCTCATTTATTGCTTGGGTACATTCCATGGTCTGTAAATACATATCCCGTGTCCTGTACTGTACACTTAAAAATAAAACCTGCTATCTCCGACCAGGCAGAGTTATATGGTACTCTCTGGGTGGCAATAGTAAATTTTTGTTTGCCAATGTCCAATTACCTGTAGGTAGCTGAATATAACCTGTGGTCTATGAATACAAGTTCTGTACTGTGCTGCAGTATATTAATTTGTATGTTGTGGGTAGAGTAGGAAAGACTTATCCCTGTCTATTTTTTGTCTTTGTCCTAGTGGGGAAATATCTCTTCATTTCCTGTCCTGCAGATGCTGCAGGGAAGTGAGAGAAAAGCTCTCTAAAGTAAGGGTATTTCCCGGTTGCACAGTTGTCACCAATGACCTTATTGAAAGTTTCACATTCTGGTGACAGCTTAAAAATTAAAGTGGTTGTAAAGGCTGCATTCTCTGCAACCTTCTATTGTCAGCTCCCTCCAGCCCCCCAAATACTTGAGCCCAATCTCGATCCAGCGCGCTGCCTGAGAGCAGCGTCTCACCCTCATTGGATTTAGTGAGAGCAGTGGTCACCCTTGGCTTTTGCTGCTGTCAATCAAATTTAGTGATAAGGAAGTTGAGGGCAGGGCAATAGACACTCAAAGCATGGCTCGGGATCGAGCCCGCACATGTCAACATAGGAAACTGGTTCCTATGGTGTACACAGAGTAGAGGAGCCCTGAGTGCTGGCGGGGGGATCCATTGCACAGTGCTGGCAAGTATGACGTTTTTACAATCACTTTAAAGGATTTCCCCTTTTCTGTGTCAGTGACAATGGACAAAAGGGCTGAATCTCCCCAGCAAAGACAAAGACCACAGTAAAATTCACGAGGGTCTAACACTTACTAACCAAAAATACTTAAACAGTTACATTAGGGTTCCCACTTTTCTTTTTGTTGTTATTGGTGTTTGTGTAAAACTCCTTTTTTGCTTTTGATTTACTGCATCTGTCTTAATGGTTCTACCAAATATCTTATATGGTGCTTTTAAAGATGTGGATAGTTATAAGAAATAAGATATTGGTCTTTTTTTTTCGGTTTCTCATTCTTTACTTTCCATCTTATTCTGTCTTGCCTATTTTGGGTTCAGTTTGATTTCATTGCCCCTTTCATGCCAGTGGTGGAGTCGGCACATCCTACTTCATGGAGACAGGGTTTGCGCAAAACTGGCATTGTCCTTGTGCCAAATAAAGGTGACAAGTCTATGGTGAGGAATAGTGTGCGCACTTCTGTGGTTTCAGGTTGAAAAATATATATAATCAGATTTACCTCACTGTGCATGGTTTTGACTTTTAACGATTTTAATCTATTTGGTGAAAAGTGCTGTACATAATGACTTATCTAACATTAAAAGTGGTAAATTTGTTTCAACAGTGGGGGTTTCTATTTTTTTCATTAACAAGTTTTCCTGTGTGTTTAGATTTTGTTTCCAGTAATGTTTTAACACCATTTAGATTCACACTTGGGTTTTTAAATCATAAACCTCCTATGCCAAAGATTATTCTGTTGTATAGGCCTGAATTAAGTGACCATTAAAGAACCTGCAGCAAATGATCAAATGCCTTTGCAAATCTAGCTGATTGCTTTGGTGTTGGGTTCCATTAGCATCAGGCTAAGCAGCAAAATCAAATCTTTCCTATTGTGTTTACAGTTCCCTACTCCTACCACCAAAATATCACCTAAAGAGGAAGAAAGGAAAGATGAGTCTCCAGCCTCATGGCGCTTAGGACTTCGTAAAACAGGAAGTTATGGTGCTTTGTCTGAGATTACTGCATCCAAAGAAGCTCAAAAAGAGAGAGACTTTACTGGTGTAATGCGTTCTGCCTCAAGTCCAAGACTTTCTTCTACTCTAGACAATAAGGAAAAGGTATTTTTGCTGTTTGAAAGACTTGCAAAGTACATATAAACTTTTTTTAGGGAAAACTTCAAATAGACATTTTTATTTCTAAATTTAAAGCATACTTTCAGGCAGATATACACAAATCCTTGTAAATGAAGCTGCGAGGATCCAACCATGGGACTCCCATTGCCATTTTTTTTATTTTAGAGGTGTGTTTTTTAGACTTCAATCGTGATCCTTGCTTTGCCACTTGAGCTGTTGATTAACCCAAGCTTTTGCTTTGGTTTTCAGGAGAAAGATGGTAGAGGGACACGGCTTGCATATGTAGCTCCAACAATACCTCGGCGCCTTGCAAGTACTTCTGACATAGAAGAAAAGGAAAATAGGTAATGTATGCTATTGATTAAGAGAACTCAAAGGATATGTCCAGGCAAAATAGAAAAAAAATGGCATAAATCTTTCCAATGCATCCACATTTCTTTTACGATTTTAAAAGCTCAACATGTACAGAAAATACCTATTCTGCCAGATGTGTTTATAATTTTGGTTATAACACCGTGCCTGTTGCACTGAAACACCAACCAGCATTGTCATACCTGCCTTGTCTGCAACACTTTTGTCTGGCCCATCCCACATACGTACATTGATTTTAGATTTTTTTTTTTTTCATCTGCAAAATAGTGCTGCTGCCTTGAGTTCTAAGAGTCTTCCCACATTGCTGTGTAGGGAAAATAGCTCTTGGTAAATGTATTTTGGGGGTGTGCCCACGTCAGTAGGAACGGACTTCAGACCAGCTGCACTTTCTAGAATTTTATGAGCCTACTGATTTATTGTAGACTGATGAAAGCCTTTTCTCACTTCAGGAAAAAAGGTAAAAGCAGAACTAGACTTGAATCCAGCGATGTGCCGTCCCTGGAGCTCACCGCTGGTTCCTTTGGGCAGCTGGCCTCTGGGTCTCGGTCTCCAGCCGCTGTCATTGGCCGGGCTGAGATGTCACTCGCACATTTGGCATTGTGGAATTTGTGCAATGAGCTGAGCTTGTGCAGCTTACTCTACAGAGGCGGGCAGGCAGGTAAGTAGCTTTAATCGAAGAGACAGACCATGTCTCTTTAGCATTTAAAATCATGCCTGTCTGCCCATTTTCATTTTGGAGCCTGAAGTTCCACTTAAAATGCCGGCAACTGCTTTAGATGGGGAGAGGTTGTAAATTTGGGCTTGACATGAGCATTAATTGATTTGCAGTGGAAACAGTATTTGTTTAAAGGCTTAAAAATTGTATTTTATTTATTTCTACAAATTCTAAAGTAAACACCCATCTTCTAATGCCTACGCAGAAGCAGATTACCCCAGTAGGTGCAAGCTTGATAAAACTTGGGAGCATACCCAGACCACACGCTGTGGAGACAGCCTGTACAGTTTACTTCGGGCACTGTATCCTGCATAATTGCTCACCTTGGCACCTGGTGCAATGTGTTGTCAACAGCAGGGTGTTGTACAGGTCCTGGAATGTGGTCCATCACTGTGGAGCCCATTCCCTGAAGACCCATTTAAACGTATGCCTACTATGACGACGAAGCCTGAACTTTATTTTAAGTCCATAGTCTCACACATGGTTACTGTAAAAATCAGGCTTTGCTTAAAATCACTTCACAGTGCAAAGTTTGCACTAAAATTTAAACCACTGGTTGCACACTTTAACATAATCACGTCTAGAGCCCTTCTAAAGTGCTCATGCACTTCCTCCCACCCTTTCACCACGAGGGTTAGTTAAGGCCATTCTACGTCTGGGTTACTGCAGTCTCCTTCCGGATACACGTAACATTTCCCGCACTCAATTCCGTGAGTACCCCTCAAGGGAATACCCTTACATGTAGCTATGGAAAAGACCAGGCAAAAGGGAGTCAAGTGAAAATCTCAGGTGATCATTAATTTTGTCAGAGGCCGCACGACACTCCACCTCAGTAATGATGCTTCCTATGCAGTGAAGCAGCACCTGGTTCTAGCACCGATCTGCATCCGTCTATAGCCCTATTTCAGGCACACAGCGTGGCGCTTACCTGAAAGAAACAGAATTTTATGCATCTGTCATAATTCCATGGACGGGTTACGGCTTTACTACATTCATTTCTTACGTTCACTGACAGACGCAGCCCTTCATTGACAAGTGGGGTTTATGCACATCCTACTAGGAGTAGACTAGGCAAATAGAAAAAAAGCAAGCTGACCCCTCCCAGGGGGCCGTCCTCACTCCAGCATATAACCCCCCTGCTCTGCATAGCATATCCGTTTTTTTATGCCTAGTGCAAATAGTTAGACCTGGGACCTGCGGTTCCCCAGATTTTTTCTTTTCAAGCTATCTGAAGACTATCAAGTAGCCGACTGGGGCATAGAGGATATCTCGAATCCTGAAACTTCCCCAGCACGGCCGACCGATGCGAGCTACCCTTAGCCTTGGCGGGGTCCGCCGTATCGTACCCGTTCCGTGCGGGAGGCTAGTGGGTGACCCCCACTTCCGTCCAGTGACCGGGCTCTGCGCCCGTCCACGGGCGCTTGGGCTCGCAGCATCCCTCCCAACCAGATGGGAGAAAGGTCTGCAACTGGCTGGCTACCCGCTACGCCCATCAGATTGGTGAGTGACCCCCTCTCTCCCCCTCCTAGGGGTGCGGAGGGGGGGGGGGCTGGGCGTTCTGGCAGACTTGGCCGGCCGGTGGAGGGTTTCTAGGGCTACAGGTCCCCCTGTCCTGATCGGTGTCGCCCCCTCCTACACCCCTACCTTCCCCTGCACCGCACCCCGTGCTCTAAAGACCGCCATGTGGTGATCCGCCGCCATTTTGTGGGTTATTTTGGCCTCTAGTGGTGGACCGGCGGCCATTTTGCCGTAGTCGCGGCCTGTGTAACAGGCTTTGGCCTCTTGTGACCGCTCGGCGGCCATGTTTGATGTGCCTGTGGATGAAAACGTGCGGCTAATGCCGCTTCTTCCTTTTTCCCTCTGGGACAGCGTGGAAGGCACAGGACAGCGCAGGCTCCTGACTGGCGGTCAAAGCACTCCTACTGGGTCGCAGCGCTTGAAGGGCAATCATACACAGCAAGTATAGCTGGGCTCTCCCTGGGGTGCTGGTAGTGGTGGGTGCAGTCCTCCTGGGTGTATCCCTGTTGCTCTGGGGCAGTGGTGGGGCTGCATTGTGGGGGTGTCAGGGCCTTTTGGCCTGTCAGTGTTCCTGTGGCAATGGCGGCTGAACCTGCGGGTTCTTCCCAGGAGGGGTCAGTGGAAGCGCAACCTGCGCTGGGCCCTTTGGTTCCTCTGGATCAGCTAAGGTCCATATTGGGGGAATTTTTTCCCCGGGAGGTGCCGTGCTAAGGGGGTGCCTAAAAAGTGTCCACCCCCCCCCTCCTTCCTCAGGGGAGGATTCTGAACCAAAAGAAAAAATCCTATTCTCTGCGCTTAAGGAGTGAGGTTTTCTTTGCAGTGGTGAGGAAGGGGATGTCTGATAGTATCAGAGCTGGATAACGTGCCAACCTGCTGCCACCTGATGCACTGGGGTCATCCCAAACTATAGAAACAAAAAAGCACACAAGGGCGCACTGGCATAGCGCATTATCCTTGATAAATTTTAATCAGTAAAAATCATAAAAACATACTCACAGCTCATGTGACAAGCGTTTCACAGTACTGGAGTAGGTGACAACCGTACGACCGTCTCCTGCTGGTAACCTGGAAGGACTATCTGATGCGTTTCAAGGCCGTAGCCTCTTCATCAGAGCCTGACTGGAAAAGGAGGATTCTGAACCGGCAGGGGCCTCAGTGGTCACGGGGACCCCCGTGGAGCTCTCTGATGGTGAACTGGAGCCCTCGGATGGCGAGGAGGAACAGGGGGCCTCGGTAGCTCGTGAGAGGCCGCTGGTGGCCTCCCTGATCGCCAATAACCGTACGTCCTTGCGACTGGACCAAGCCGGGGAGTCGCAGGAGACTGCCTACGTTTGTGGGTCTTTTAAGCCATCTTGGTCCCCTAGGGCTTATCCCTATGATCAATTCTTTGACCAGGTGGTCTATAAGGAATGGCAGCGTCTGCAGAATTCCTTTTCCTTGCTCAAACGCTTCGCTGTACGCTATCTCTTTGAGGATCGTTTTGTGAAGAAGTGGGCATCCCCCGCAGTGGAGCCTCCGGTGGCTCGCCTGAATAAGGCAACAACCATCCCCTTGGAGGGGTCTCCCTCTTTTAAGGATCCGGCCAATAGGCGGACGGAGGCGGTATCCAAGGCACTGTTCTTGGTGTCGGGGTCAGCCGTGGGACCAGCTCTGGCGTGAGCCATGGTGGCGCAATCCCTTACCGAGTGCGACTGAGTTGCACAATGAGTTGAGCTGTGGGTGCTTGCTTGAGGCGTGAAGAGAAGGTGGTCTCCTCTTTTCACATTGAGGATATTGTTCTCCCTTCATTATGTCCGCACCCGTCGCATCCCAAGGAATTTGAGTTACATTCTTTGGATGTCGTGAGGGCTTTGCAGGTGTATTTGGTTACAGCTTCTTTTCGGAAGTCTGATGCGTTTGTGCTGACAGAAGGACCGCGCAAAGGGTTGGCGGCCTCGTCGGCTACTGTTTCCCGTTGGATCAGACAGACCGTGGCTCATGCGTATACTGTTCGGGGCACAGTCCCTCCTTTTCCAGTCACGGCTCATTCCACCAGGGCAGTTAGTACTTCCTGGGCTTTCAGACACCAAGCTTCTGTGTCCCAGGTGTGCAAGGCGGCTACTTGGGCCTCGGTGCACACGTTTGCTAAGTTTTACAAAGTTGATGTGTCAGCATCTGTGGATGCTGCTTTTGGCCGTAAAGTTTTACAGGCGGCGGTGTAGGTGCGGCTGGCGCCTTCTGAGAGGATTCTGTTGGGTACAGTTGTTTACCCACCCCTCTTGAATGACACTGCTTTGGGACATCCCCACTTGTCAATGAAGGGCTGTGTCTGTGCATGTTTGCGTTGTGTCTCCCCACCCACGACGTAGACAGTCACTTGAGTCTCTTTTCCTAAAATACCACTCAAGAATTATTTTTAGGGAATAAGAGAATGCAAGTGGCTGTCTGTGTCGGGAAGTAACTGTTCACCCCTACAGGGTTTCGTCACAGTAAGTTCTCCCCACCCATTTGTTGACATGGGTTGTCTTAGGAGAGTCTTCCGCGGTCGGCGTGGATGTGGCGGCGGACATTTTGAAATGCCGGTTTTCGTCGTAGGTGTCTACGACTGTGTAGTTGAAACATTTTGAATCGTTTGCACACGTGGCTCCGGGTTCATCGGCGGAACGTGTGGACCCTGT
>BLSH010377694.1:1240560-1258320 GCA_018402905.1 Glandirana rugosa | reverse complement strand
CTTTATTATCACTTTAAACGGTGTTTATTCCTTAAAGATGGTAAAAAGGATCATAGTGTGTCGTTTTAAATTTTTTTAATAAATTATGTTAAATGGTTTTAACAGTTCATTGTAAATCACACATGGTTTTTTTTTTTACAGGGAATCCTCTGTCGGTTTGTCTCGTATTGGTAGTTCTTACACAAGGAGAAAATGGGAAGATGAAAAGAAAAATAGTCCTGTGAATGAGATTTTAAGTACAACCTATCAACGAAGGTAAAAACCAAAATATTGTGGGCTGAATGAACTGCCATATACACTATATTGTCAAAAGTATTGGGACGCCAGCCCCAGTCTTAGACCATAGGGTTCAGTATTGAGTTGGCCCACCTTTTGCAGCTATAACAGCTTCAACTCTTCTAGGAAGGCTGTCCACAAGGTTTAGGAGTGTGTCTATGGGAATGTTTGACTATTCTTCCAGAAGCCCATTTGTGAGGTCAGGAACTGATGATGGATGAGAAGGTCTGGCTCGCAGTCTCTGCTCTAATTCATCCCAAAGGTGTTCTATCGGATTGAGGTGCAGGCCAGTCAAGTTCTTCCACCCCAAACTCGCTCATCCATGTCTTTATAGACCTTGCTTTATGCACTGGTCCAAATCATTTGGGGGGGGGCGGGTGGTTATGGTGTGGGGCTGTTTTTCAGGGGTTGGACTTGGCCCCTTAGTTTCAGTAAAGGGAACCCTTCAGGTGTCGGCATACCAAGACATTTGGACCATTGTGGGAACAGTTTGGGGGTGTTCCAACGTGACTGTGCACTAGTGCACAAAGCAAGGTTCTTAAAGACATGGGTGAGTGAGTTTGGGGTGGAGGAACTTGACTGTTCTGCACCCTTTGAAGCTGTTATAGCTGCAAAGGGTGGGCCAACTCAATGTTGAACCCTATGGACTAAGACTGGGATGCCATTAAAGATCATGTGCGTGTAAAGGGAGGTGCCCCAAATTTTTTTGACACTATAGTGTATCTATATACCTTTTGTATACAATCATACACTGTACACTTGTAATATAGTGCACACTTGTAGTGGAATATAGGGACACACAAAGGGCATTCAAATCAAACTTTTTACATTTAATAAAATGGCTCAAATCACAAGAGTCCTCAGAAATGGTGATTGTATAAGGCCTGGAGGAAAGCTCTCATCCTCAGCCCTCTGTGGCCAGTTGCAGGGCTCTATATAGAAATTTAACTGTATAGTCTCCAGGTTAAAGAGTTAAAGGACCCGCTTGGAGCTGGTGAGCTGTGACCTCCTGGTTGCTCATCACCAACCTCATTCAGAGAAAAGTTTCTTCAAGACATGCTTTAAGTAGTTTTTATTCCCTGTGCTGAGATTACATTGGCTGTGTAATTCTGACTGAGTGCAGTTGATCCTTTTTTGTTTCTGTATACATTAGTATAGTGTTTTTATGACCAGTGCTGTTTAAATGGCAGCTGAGTCAATCTGTGTAGCTTCTGCATACGCCACATTTGGATACAATATAAAAATTGAGTCTAAAGGCCTTCTCTTCCTGTAGTCCTGTTTTGAAATGACCGCTCGGGAAAGCTAAATACTTGGAGGGTGCCAAGAACATTTTTTTTCCATTACTTTTTTTTTAGTTACGGGTTATCGACAGTACCAGTTTAAGCAGACTTGCTATATGTATTGTAATAAGGTAGGGTACTGCTGCTGAATGTGAAAAGGAGGGAGTTGTAGATGTCGTAAATTTACAACTTGCACTGAAAAATTTAAGCTGGCCATAGAAGGTGTTTTTTTTTTTTTTTTTTTAATTTATTTATTCAGCCAGTCAGCTAAATGGGGAGAGAAGAGCATGTTCCTCAATCCACACAAATGAGCAGGACCAGGATGCAGCCGATCGACAAGTTTTCCAATTTGCCACAATAGAAGTAGCTCCAAAGCACCACTTCTGTCAAATGGGGACAGTCACACACTAATCTAAATTCAACCAGTCCCTGTTGAACCAACATAATTTTAGTCAGTTTCAGTCAGTCTATGGCCAGCTTTATTTTTTTTTACTATTATGGATATTTTTGAGTCAGGCTGATCATTTTCATCAAGCAGCAACATGAGTCATATTTATTTTACCAATTTCGTAATAGGATTGGTCAAAAACATCCAAACTCTCCTGTGATATTTGGGTAATGAAGACTTCTTTAACTAGTTATATAGAACGGCCAATACGTCTGAATACATCACTTGTAGGATTTTGTGACAGAGTTCAAGGCATTAATCATGTCTGCTGGTAACCTAGATTCCTGTTACAGCTAAGGGCACTTTTTTTTTTTTTTTTCCTTAAACTTTTTCATATATACTTGCTGATATTAAAATGACTCAATTTCTTTTATATCACATTTTTTCCATAACATACACAGTTGCTTATAGATGTGATTGTTGAAGGTATTTGTGTCTTATCACATGTATCCTTTTCTTAGTGGTTCTTTTGGTAGACGGCAGGATGAATTAATTAATTCAGGAGTTTCC
Source organism: Glandirana rugosa (assembly GCA_018402905.1). Lineage (NCBI taxonomy): Eukaryota > Metazoa > Chordata > Amphibia > Anura > Ranidae > Glandirana > Glandirana rugosa. The sequence goes on along the minus strand of BLSH010377694.1, from coordinate 1,255,806 downwards.
AGTTCAACCTCAGGATCTACACCAACGATCACATCTTCTGGGATTACGAGAAGTCTTTCTAGCACTATTAATACAAAAAGCACACTGGCTTCTTCGGGCTTATTAAGCAGGTATACCTAAAATGATGATGGTTTATTTATATATATATATATATATATATCTATCTGGGCTGTAATGTTGGTTTCTGCACTGGGTCCTGCTGTGGGTGCTTCCCTTGGCAGGTTTTTGGCTGTGGTCTGTCGCGTGAAGTCATGTCCCTGAAGACATCTGCATAAGTAAGACCATTGTGGAAGGCAAAACCAGGAGAGATGCTTAAACCCATTGTTAATTTGTTCCACATAAATTGTAGTGAGTACATGGCAGAAGTCATTTATACATCCAGTCCAGGGTGCCTTTCTTAGAACCCCGTGGAGTGCTTAGGAAGCCACCAGCAACTATTCCATTGAGAATGGCAAGGGACCATATTTTTTTTGTGTTGCGCCTATTACGATATGCCTGCACCCATCTCCCACTTGTTGCCTGGAGCCTATGCTGTCTTTTTCTCAGTGGAGTTACTGCGATTGCATGCCCTGCCCCTTCCCATTTGTAGATTGGACTTCAGACCAGGGGGAATCTCCTGGTTAGCTCTCGAAGTGCATTTTACAGCAACTACAATCACAATACCTTGGTTACTGTGAATTATATGTGAATGCCAGCAAGGCAATCCCACTCCCTTTTTACTGCTACAGAGCTTGTGAGTGGGGACAATATTACAATTTTATGTGTGGCAGATAAATGCAGGGGAAAAAAGTCAAGTATTCAGAGCCATGGTACTTTTTATTGTGATGGTTGCACCCACTCTGACTCAATGCCTTCCTCTGGTCATCCTGCTGGCCCATCGGCCATACCAGCATCCCCTTTCCCCCCGCGGAAATAATTTTTGGTTTTATTGAGGCTATATAGATCATGCCAGTCACAGTTGTGCACCTCTGACCTCCCTCCCTGTATCTGCCTTTGACTTTGCTTTTGAGCCACACGGAGCCTGAGAAGTAGAATCCCTTAGCTTATGATGTATCGGATTAGGATCAGATGCCTATACAGCGATTTCATCCAAGCTAAAAGGATACCATAGCTACCCTTATTGAAGCTGTACGCTCTTGCTCATTGGAGTAGCCCGAGTCTACTCATGCTATTGTATTGCGTATGGGGGCAGATCTATACCTTTTTGCCCCTCCAGAATATCAGTCTATTTCACAGGATCAAGCTGGACGGCATTCCAATGATCCTCATCACCGAGTAATGACTCAGGAGGCTGTGGTATTGAGACATACTCAAACTTCTTGTAGACACTGAGTGCCTTTTCAGATCATCCAGACCCCCTGTCCCAAGGGCCAGTGTTCCATTCTGCTTCTTGGTTACAGGTATTAATGGCATAGTTTAAAGTCATTAGGCTGAAGGACAGGGACCTTTCAACTTCAGCCATCCCTACCCTCTTGAAAGCTAGGAAGTTGACTTCTTGGAGAGTCTACTATTTAATCTGGAATGCCTATTTTCCTTGGTCAAGGATATTTAAAACGTGGGATGTACTCTTTTTCTAGTCTTGTTTGGACCAGCATCTTACGGATCAATCTCTGCCTTGGCTGTTCAGTTTCAGAAACTTTTGACCTCAGTTTTTAGTAAAGGTTTTGTTCAGGGCATGCTGCACATCTTCCCCATGTACAGTCTCCTATGTTCCCTTGGGGATATTCCCTGACATTTACCCGCAAGGTGTCCTTTGTTCTTGCTATCACCTCTGCAAGGAAAGTCTATGAATTTGTGTTGTTATTCTGTAAGGAGCCATTCTTGGTGTTGCACAAGATCAAAGTTGTCTTGCGGCCTTAAGCTTCTTCCTCCCAAAGGTGGTCTCTTCTTCCTCCCAAAGGTGGTCTCTTCTTCCTCCCAAAGGTGGTCTCTTCTTCCTCCCAAAGGTGGTCTCTTCTTCCTCCCAAAGGTGGTCTCCTCTTCTTCCACTTTAACAAATACTATTCTTTCTGTGTGTTCTGCTCCGAAACATTCTAAGGACATTTGTTTCCACTGCCCGGATGTTATTCACACTGAAAATGTACCTCTTGGCTACAGCTTCCTGCGTCTTGTGCCACTATTTCTTGGTGGATCAGACCAGTTATAATCAGGTCTTAGTCTAAAGGATAGAGTTGCTCGCTTCACTGTTTAGGCACATTCTACCAGATCTGTTTATGCTTCATAGGCTGTTCAGCATCAGGTATGTTTCTCAGATTTGTAAGGCTGCCATCCGCACCTTAATTTCTACCAGGTGAATGTTCATGCCGCCTTTGATGCCGTTTTTGGGCATTAGGTGTTACAAGCTGGTCTGTGTCTGACCCTTTCGTGACCCATTAAATTGGGACTGTTCGTATTTGCTATGTTGCTCATCCTGCAGTTGCCCTGCATGTGGGTGTCCCAGTTGTAATAATTAGAACCGGTGTCCTGCACTGTGTGACTAGGAACGTAGGATTTTTTTTTTTTTTTTTTTTTTTTTTACTTGATATTAAAATCAATTTTCTGGAGAATACTACAGTGCAAAAGTCCACCCCTTTCTTATTTGATTGCTCTAATTTGAACCCTTACTGCAAGCTGGTTACTTGATCGGCTCCCAGAGGCAGCTTCAGGGAAGAGAAAAGGGACAGCTTGACAACACATGCCTCATAACAAGCCTATGGGTAACGGAACCTCCCAGGCGTTTCAGCTGTTGGCGATTTTCTCCTCTTCCCTGTTGCCTGCCACTGGGGATTTCACTTCACCCTTTTACAGGGTAGTTGTTCCACTTTAAAGAGTAAAGATTCTTCCCCAGTGGTTCCCAGTTCAAAAACCCTTCTCTTTAGGTGACTATACCTCTTCAAAACTTAAAGCACTTCTACACTTTAACCAGGCTTCAACTTGTAAAAACCTAAGTTCAACCCTACCTTTGGTGCAATATTTGGCCTACAGTGCTCACCAAGCCCACCTCAAAGCCCTCTTCCCAATTAAGGAGTGTCCTCACTCATAAGAGTTGAAGGGAGTCTGTTACTATTTGCCTAACTGAGACTCACAAATATCTCAGACCTATGGGTTCAGGCGGTGGTTTCAAAGGGGTACTAAACGGAGTGCAAAGCTCTACCTTACCGTTTTTTCTTCTTTCAAGTCCGTTTTAGAACTCAGAAAATCAGATTTGCAAGATGCCCTGAACCATCTCTTGTAACAGGGAGTAGTTTTTCCAGTATCCCTAGAGGAGGAGTTCAAATGATTCTATTAGCTGTTCACATTACTAAAGCCCAGCGTAATATTTTGGACCTAAAGCCCCTAAATTATCACTTTCAAATTCCTAGAATTTCGCACTGAATCCACAAGGTCTGTAATTGCCTCTGAGGAATATTTGGCTTCTGTAGACATGCCTACCTTTTAATATATCCATTTATCTACAACCTCAGCAATTGCTACACTTTGCAGTAGGAGACCATTATTTACAGTTTGTCATTTTGCCTATCCTCTGTTCCCAGAGTATTAATCAAGGTCCTGGCACCCCTCCTAGCCTTTATAAAAACTCAAGGCACACAGGTCACTAGGATATCTAGATTAGGGCTGCAACTAATGATTATTTTCACAATCGATTAGTTTGCAGATTTATTGTTTTAATTGGATAATAACCCTAAAAAAAAAGTGTGTTGTATAATTTAGTTAATATGTAAAGATTTTTTTTCAAAAAGCAGTTTGTTAAATCTCTATGCAGTGGTAAATATAAATAACCAACGATCTGGTTAGGCAAACAGAAGAGATATACTATATAGTATTAGATTGAATCTGGTAAATATCATCAGACTCAGAAATCACATTTTTTATTTAAAAAAAAAAAAAAGGTAAAGCGCCGCTTGTTTCAGCTGCGATTTTCTGCTGTTATAGCGATGCTATACCCACAAGGGGTTAGATGTGCCGACGCGCTGCGCTTCCAAGGCGGTGTGCAGCTGCTTCGGAAGCGCTTGTCATGGATTTCAATGGTAGGGGCGGTGGAGGAGCGCACACTGTCCCAAAGATGCTGCTTGCACACTTTTCCTAACGTCCTGCAAGAGTACCGCCCCAGTGTGCTATATTTAGCCCAAAAGCACCTAAAAAATGCTCCAGTGTGAAAGTAGCCTTAGCGGTTCATTTGTATTGTGAAACATTGAAAGTAATATATATTATTTAGATCATATATATATAATAGTAAATACACCCAGAAGTAGGATATATGGACATTTTAATTAGGAGTCATACATGAAGCTATATGAAGGGTTAAAGATTTATATTTCCCTTTAATATTATGGTACTAAAAGGTGACACTTGAATATGGATATGATCATTTTAAATATAATGCACAATACTGGTTAAAGTTTACTTTAAATGTAATTGTAATGCCTTCTATTGCCTCCAGTCGATCAGCCTCCACCTTCTCTAGGTTCAGATGCTGATCTTCCCTGCACGCAGTCTTTAACTACTTCAGCCCTGGAAGGATTTCCCACGTTAGGAGCAGAGCACTTTTTGCGATTCGGCACTGTCGCTTTAACTGACAATTGCGCGGTTGTGCGACATTGTACCCAAAATAAATTTGCATCTATTTTCCCCCACAAATAGCTTTCTTTTAGTTTATTTGATCACCTCTGCGTCATTTCTGATCACCGCTATAAACAAAAGAGCGACAATTTTACAAAAAAATATATATATATTTTTGCTAAATCACATATCCAAAAACAATCTAAAACCTTTATGTTCATCGGTTTTGCCCGATTTATATTCCTCATATTTTTGGTTTATGGGGTTTTCATTTTTTTTTTATATTTTACTAGTAATGGTGGCGATCTGCGATTTTTAGCGGTATTGCGATATTGCGGCGGACATGTATGACCATTTTTGACACTTTTTTGGGACCATTGGCATTTATACAGTGATCAATGCATTGATTACTGTGTAAATGCCATTGTCAGTGAAGGGGTTAACCTTGAGGGGGTGCTCTAAGGGTTAACTGTGTTCCCTCTGTGTGTTCTAACTGTATGGCGGCTGGGCTGAGTGGGGGAGGAGAGTGATCGCGGCTCCCATATACAGGAAGCCTGTGATCACATCCCTTCCCCCCTCTGTCAGAACGGAGATCTATGTTTTTACATGGACCTCCATTCTCACTGCGGGGGAGCCATTGTGGGTAGCCGGCGGAGATCAAGTCCGCCCTACCCGCTCCCTCGGAACACAGTGAGCGCACCTCCAACGGCGCACGCTCAGTGCGCGATCCTGCAGCCGCCGTCAGGTGATGGCGGTTTGCTATGACGAACCAAGTTGCCGCCGTCAAGCCACGGCGGGCGGTCAGCAACTGGTTAAAGTGATTTTTTTTTTTTTTTTTTTTTTTTTTAACAAGCACATCACACTTGCCTGCTCTGTGCAATGGTTTTGCACAGAGCAGCCCTTATTTTCCTCTTCTGGGGTCCCCCATTGATGCTTCTGGCTCCTCCTGCCTTCAGAGTGCCCCAATAGCAAGCTGCAAAGTGTAATATAGTAAGCCCCTATAGCAAGGCAAAAAAAACTTCTGCCTATAGAACCACTCACTTCCTGCCCAGGACTACACGTCCCATGAGGCATTGCTTCTCACACATTCACAAGTTCTCAGGCACTTACTGACATGTATGGATGGTGTACTGAGCTGTATGTGTGCTGCACTGTATATCCGGATATGTAAACAAATGATGCATTCTGTATGCAGGCCAACTAATCGGCTGACCAATTAATCGATTATGAAAGTAGTTGACAACTATTTTCATAACCAATCAGTTGTCGATTAATCGATTCGTTGTTTTGGCCCTAATCTAGATGACCATCTTCTAAAGAATATCTCTTCCAATGATCTGTAAATGTCCACAGGACAATTCAGATGTTTCAGGTTTTCAGTCTGGTGATCAACTTAAAGAAAATCTGCTCTCCAACCCACTCTTCGCCTGGAATCCATACTAGGGATGCACCGAAATTTCGGCAGCCGAAAATTGTTTGCATTTTCGGCCAAAATCGGTGTTTTTTGTATCGGCCGATACTGTCCATTGCAGGGTATGTGTGCATCACATACCCAATGGATGTGGGAGATGAAAAGATTCAAAAAGCAGTCTGCTTGTACTAGCCACTCTGGGCATGAAACTGTGACCTAATTACACTGGAATGCAAAGAATGCTGAGAGAGCTGGCAGCTTTTCAACTTGATGTCAGGAGGTGGGCTGACCCTGGTGTTAGCTGTTCAGTCCTGCCCACCTCCTGATCTCAGTGAAAATCTGGCAGCGCTCTCTCTGCATTCTCAGTTTAATTAGGTCACAGTTTCATGCACAAGCAGCTTGCTCTGTGCTTTGTGCATCTACTGATCTCTTCTGCCAGTGCCAGCCAGTACCATCCAGTGCCACCTGTCAGTACCATTCACTGCTGCCTGTCAGTGCCAACCAGTGCCACATGCCAGGATCATCCAGTGCCACATGCCAGTGCCACCTGTCAGTACCATCCTGGGCCACCTGTCAGTGCCACATGCCAGTACCATCCAGTGCCACCTGCCATGACCAGCCAGTGCCACCTGCCATGACCATCCAGTGCCACCTGCCATTACCATCCAGTGCCACCTGCCAGTACCATCCAGTGCCACCTGCCAGTACCATCCAGGGCCACCTGTCAGTGCCACCTACCAATACCATCCAATGCCGTCTGTCGGTGCAATCAGTGCCACCTGCCAGTACAACCCAGTGCGACTTGCCAGTACCATCCAGTGCCACCTGCCAGTATCATCCAGTGGCACCTCTCAGTGCTGCTTATCAGTGCTTCCAAGCAGTGCCACCTGTCAGTGCCACCTATCAGCACCAATCAGTGCCGCCTGTCAGTGCCCAGGCACAGGTAGGCTGCATATGACAATTGTATATAAAAATATAAATATTTTTTAAAAACTGTCATTTTCTGTTTTCGGCTTAGTGCAAATTCGGCTTTGGCACCAAAATTTCCATTCGGTGCATCACTAATACATACAACTAATTTTAGAGACAGTCCAAATAGTAGTCTTCCTTCCAGAAAGAAAATTTTCTCTCAGGTCTCACACGTGGGACTTAAGATCAAAGAAATGCCCCTCTGTGACGTTCCCCAAGGGAGTTTCGGGTCTCATGGTGGCCTCATTCGAGGCTGTCCCATTTGCTCTAGTTCATTCCGGACATTTCAACACTTGAGTTTGTGGCATAGAACAAGCATGTTCCTTATGCTGACCTGCCCATGCTTCTCTCCAGTGAAGCAAAGAAACTACCTAGTTTGGACTCCAGCCCTTCCTTGGGGAACCTGTTTTAAACGAAGCCCCAGTGGGCAGGGTGAAATGCAACAGAGAGGGGTGGATTAGGAGGACTTCAGGCTGAGGCTATTCACATTCCTCTACACCTGTTGAGCTTATTGGCATGTGGTGTCTCTCATCCCTTCATGCTATACTGCTTTCTGCATCTAGCACAAGACAGCCTGCACCCTTAATCTGCTGCGATACACCAGACTCTTTACCAGCAGAGAACCTTGCCTTGAGCATCAGTGTAAGTGGTTACAAGGTTTCGTAGCCAGGCCCAAGGATCCTATAGCACTGGCACCAGATGCATTGATCATTTCTTGGTCTCAATTCTGGCTAATCTATGCCTTTACTCCGTTTTGTCTTTGTTGCTCCTAACTGTCGCAGAAGATGATCTCTACAGTAAAGTAGCCTTCTTGATGGCTGTCGGGTATGTCTCTGATCTAGTGGCTCTCTTGGAAAGGACCATTCCTCATTGTCCAAGGACAAGGTAGCCTTGCGCCCAAGACCTTTCTTTCTTCCTGATGGTGTCCAGTCTTCCAACTTAATGAAGACTGAGTTCTTCCATATTTTCCCTACTCCTAAGCACCCCAAGAAGATCACTTTTCACTGCCTGGATGTAGTCAGAGCCATCAGTGTCTACCTCAAACCTACAGCTTCAGCAGAAAGACTGACTCCCTATTCGTCTTGTCCCCAGGACTTGTCAGGGACACCCTGCCTCATTCATTGCTAGATGGATACGTCACCTCCTCTCAAGAGCTTCTATAGGACAACACAGCTCCTGCAGTTTCTTGGGCATTGCGGCATCCAGCTTCTGTTGCTCAACTTTGTAGAGCTGCCACCTGGTCATTTCTTCATACTTTTTCATATTTCTTTGAGGTGGATGTCCAATCCTTTTTTGCCTCAAGGCTTACAGTGGCACTTGAAGTTGGGTCATTTGTCCCTTGTGTATGTTTGGCTTGTTGGCACAGTTTGGTTTGCCTGTGTTATTGCACAGCTTTCTTATTACTTTAGGACATCCCAGTGTTTATGAATATCAAGCTTGTCCTGCACTGCATGATTTAAGATTAAAGGAATTTTCCCAAGACATTTACTTTAAAGTGAACTAACTTGCTTTAAAATTTCCTGGCCACGTCCCTTTCATCTGGAGACTAGGATGTGAAAGCTTTTTTGTTAAAACAATTTTTTTTTAATTTTTATTATGTCTTTACATTTTTGAGTGTTTGTAAACTGATGTCTTGTATGGTTAACTATTTACATAAAATCTTTGTTGTACAAATAAATATTTAATACCTGACAAAGGCCTCCCAAAGAAAGATGGTAGCTTCCTTTTTAGAGACTTTCGCACTTAAAATTTTGTACTGGCCTGAAAAGGTGTAAGTGATTGCCCTAAATCTTCCTTCCCCCACAACTTTAATCAACCATATAGCCAAGCCTTTTTTTTCTTTTTATAAAGAACATTTAACTATGTCCTTGCTTGTGCAATAAATGTTTTAAAGAAATTGCTTTCATTGCCTTTTCTTTTCTTTGTGCGTTGCTGCTCCCGTATAGTACCTCAAACCGTTTGTGGACAGAAGAAAGTTCCGAAAAAGAAACTGTGCCCACAGCAGTCACCATTCCAGTTGTAAATCCTATTTCTGCATTCACATCTTCGACCACAACTTCCGCTGGCACTGTTCCTTCCACAACAGAGGTCAGGGAGAGGCGAAGGTATGTTGTACATACTTAGAAGTATATAGCATTGTTAATTGTATTTCGTATCTGAAGTAAAAAAAAAAAATTAAAATGTCCAAAAAGCTTTTTTTCCATTTCATAACTTGCAGTGGGCCTGTGCTTTGCTCATGCAGTATAAAGGAATAGGACGATCGAACGTCTGCTCTCCCCAGCTGTGCATGTTCTACTTTCGATCTCCTACCATCCATTCAGCCTCTAGGAGTGAAGAGATGAAGCCCTGTGTATGCTCCAACTTAGAATTTAAACCTTACACAGGAATATGCCCCATATGAAGGTGCTAGGTACCTGAGCAGCCAAGGTTCACAGCAGTCACATGCAAATTAAAGGGGAACGTCACATGCTCTGTTTAACCAGAAGTACCAGGCATTTCTTTTCCCCAGCTGCACATACCTTCCATTTGCTCTCCTTGTGGGAGTAGTCCACAGTTTGAGAACCGACAAAGCACACATTCATTTTATTATATGTACAGGTACATCTAATATGATGTTTATTTTCAGGTCATACCTCACTCCAGTTCGCGATGAAGAATCAGAGTCTCAGAGAAAAGCTAGATCAAGGCAAGCCAGGCAGTCCAGAAGATCAACACAGGTATGCTTGGGATGCTCTTCTTGAACGTCTGTTTTATTACGGTTTTATGTATTCGAGCATTCTTAAGCCTATACTGCTACTGTAACTGTAGTGTGCATCATCTGAACAGTCGTCTCTATTAAGCGGTTTTCAGATGGGTTGTTGGTTGTAGCAGATACTGGTGTGGCTACCCTTGGCAATGGTGTTCTACAGCAGTACATTTGTTTGCAGTGTATGGGTTTAAGCACGGTTTAGGGAAGGGCTCAGTCTGAATACAGACTACTGCTTCCATAATTGAAGATCGTCCAGCAAAATTTCCCTGATTCATTTCAAGAATATATAATTCAGTACACAAACTTTGCTGGGCTTATCTTTGCTGTCCAGAACTGTGATGCCTGATTCTGGGCATTGCTGCTCCTTCCTGATCCTTCTCATACAGGTGTCTTGCTCAGTTACACTGGGGAAAATACAGGCAATCCCCGGGTTATAAACAAGATAGGGACTGTAGGTTTGTTTTTTTTGTATGTCAGAACAGGTACATTTTTTAAGTGTAGCTTCAGCCAAAAAACTATTTTTAAGCATTTTGGATAGCATAGGAAACGGTTAACACCCCTGTAATGTTTGTTTTTACTGTATATATATGTCCCCCTTAAGATTTCACATCACTTCCTGTCCCAATGACAATTAGATTTTGAAAATTTCCGGTTATTGTGGAAACATACCTTGGTGGCAAAGCATCAGTGGAGAAATCTTTTTCCCATAATAACTCTTACAGGAGTGAATTTCCCTTCCTAAGGATAGATTTCCTCTCCTTCCTGTTTACCTACGATTGTAAGTTGAATGTTTGCAACTAGGGGAACGCCTGTAATTATTTGATCCCCTGCAGATTTTGTAAGTTTGCCCCTCTTACAAAGAAATAATGGGTCTATAATTGTTATCATAGGTGTACTTTAAATGATAGACAATATCAACCAAAAATCCTGAAAAAACCCACGATACAAATGTTATAAATTGAGTTGCAGTTCAGTGAGTAAAATAAGTGTTTGATCCCCAAGCAAAACATGACTTAGTACTTGGTGGAGAAACCTTTGTTGGCAAGCACAGAGTTAAGACGTTTCTTGTAGTTGGTTACCAGTTTTGCACACATCTCGGGAGGAATTTTGGTCCACTCTTTTTTTCAGATCTTCTCTAAATCCTTAACGTTTCTTGGCTATGGCTTGGCAAATCGAAGTTTCAGCTCCCTTCATAAGTTTTCTAAAGGATTAAGGGAGACCGGTTAGGCCACTCCATGACCTTAATGTGCTTCTTCTTGAGCCACTCCTTTGTTGCCTTGGCAGTATGTTTTCGGTCATTGTCATGCTGAAAGACACATCCACCACCCATCTTCAGTGTTCTGGATGAGGGAAGAAGGTTCCCATCCAAGATTTTACAATACATGGCCCCATCCATTGGCCCCTCAATTCAGCAAAGTTAGTCTGTACCTTTAGCAGAGAAACGGCCCCCAAGCTTAATGTTTCCACCTCCATGCCTGACCGTTGATGGTGTTCTTAGGGTCAAAGTCAACATTTTTCTTCAAACACAGCGAGTTTCCCTCCTCAAGAAGGCACATGTACAGCCATGCCAATGAAATGATTCAGAGAAGGGTTGGGAGAAAGTGCTATGGTCCAATGGGAGTAAAATTTAGCTCTTTGGCATTTACTTGATTTGCTGTCTTTGGAGGAAGAAAATGCTGACTATGACCCTAAGAGCACCAACAGTCAAGCATGGAGGTGGAAACATGATGCTTTGGGGCTGTTTCTCTGCTAAAGATACAGGCCGACTGTATTGTAAAATCTTGTACATGAACAACCTTCCCTCAGCCAAATTACTGAAGATGGGTTGTGGATGGGGTCTTCAAGCATGACTATGACCCAAAATGTTCCACCAAGGCAACAAAGAAATGGCTCAAGAAGAAGCACATTAAGGTCATGGAGTGGTCTAGTCAGTCTCCAGACCTTAATCCTATAGAAAATTTATGGAGGAAGCTGAAACTTCAAATTGCCAAGTGACAGCCAAGATACCTTAAGGATTTAGAGAAGCTCTGTAAAGTGGATCAAAATCCCTCCTGAGATCTGTGCAAACCTGGTCACAAACTACAAGAAACACATATTTCTCCACCAAGTACCAGGTCCTATTTTGCTTGGGGATCAAATATTTGATTTACTCACTGAACTGCAACTTAATTTACATGTTTTATGTCACCTTTTTTCTGTATTTTTGGTTGATATTCTGTCTCTAACATTTAAATTTAAGCTTACCAAACAATTAAATGAAGTGAAATATGAGTTGTCTTCATTGCACACAGTAATAAGTGACATTCAACTTTTTATTCTCCAGCTGTAATTTCTCCTACGTTCACTGACAGACAGACGCAGCTATTCATTGACTTGTGGGGTTTATGCTCGTCCCACTAGGAGTTAACTAGGCAGGGAAAAGAAACAGCTGGCCCCTCCCATGGGGGCCGTCCTCTCTTCCTACATTAAACCCCCTCATAGCATAGCTCTTCAGTTTCAATGCCTAGTTTGCAAGGAGTTGCCCTGGCTTCCCTTCAGGGGAATTGCGGTCCTGTTTGTGACCATTTTCTTTTATTTTCTTCTATCAAGCAATTGATCTGCTATCAAGAAGCCGGTCGGGACATAGAGCGTCCTTGAGCTCTACTTTCCCCGACCTGGCCAACAAGATGCAAAGCCAGTCCCGCTCTACGTGGACCCGCTGCATCCAAGTCTGCGATTGGGTGGCTACCCGCGGCGTCGGAGTGGTAAGTGAGAGCCCCTGCCTCTCTCCCCCCCCCCCCCCCCCTAGGGGCGAGAAGGGGGGCACGACAGCCGCAAAACAAAAAAAAAAATTTTTTTTTATTGTTGGGTAGCCACTGGTGGGACGCGTAGAGCTCCCGTTTTCCCCAGGGCGGATGTCACCAACAGGCTCCCCAGGAAGCGTTCCCTTCCTCCTTGCTTTTCAAGGGAGGATTTTTTTGTGAGAGGATCAGGGGACGGCAGCTGTGATTATAATTGGTATCGCACTGTGATGCGATTTAGCCAGGATGGCGAATCGCTGATTTCTGCGCATGTGGGGTGGTCCTCCAGGCCCCCTAGGGCGCCCAAGGCTTACACATATGATCTTTTTCCTGATCGCCTTTTTTTGTTGTAAATGGCATCCGCAGCATTCCTTTTAGCGCAGTGGAATTTACGCCTGGCAGCATATTGCTTGCTGGTTCAGTTCCTAATGTGACCTGCCTGAGGTCTGCATGTCCTCCCTGTGCATGTGGGTTTCCTCCCGGTGCTCCGGTTTCCTCCCACACTCCAAGGGACTTAACGGTTCACTGTCCCTTAAGGAAAGGTTTTAAAAAAAAAAAGAGAAAATAAATGGGTGTCGCCTTGGTGTCCCGCCTATGGTCGCTTTCATAAGAAGGGCCCCGCTACCCAAGACAGAGACGCTGTTTAGGTCGCTCTTCCTGGTGACAGGCTCTGCTCTGCGACCAGCCCTGACGTTCGCCATGGCGGCGCTATATCGGTCTGTGCTTATGACAGAGCTCCAGAATCTTCGGACTGCGGCTGCCTGCTGGTTACGCCGCAGAGGGTTGTCCGTTTGCTCCGAGGTCTCCAGTACCTTGGTGATGCAGCGTTGATTTACTGCCTATGTGCTCCAGGGTAGCGGTGTTGCTGTATCCTTAGACGGGTACTCTGGTTGCGTTTTCTGGTCCAGTGACCGTGCTTCCAGAAAAGGTCTCGCAGACCTTCCCTTTCAGGGTGGACGTCTGTTCGGTCCTCAGCTGGATGAGATCATTAAGATTTCACGGGAGGTAGGTGCCTTCCTCCCAGAGCCCCGGAGGCGTGAGCTTTCGCCGTAGACAGGGGCCCCCTCCCTCGGGTCAGAAGTTTTTTTCGCGCCCTGGGCGCAACAGATAGGGACCCGCTCCGGTAAGGTCGCTGCAGGGGCCGGAAGACGGCAGTGGCAGCGCAAAACCGAAAAGGCGGAGGGCAAGTCCTCCTCAGCCTGATGGGTTGCCCCCACCCGGGTGTCGGGTGGGGGAACGTCTTCTGGGATTCGCAGACCGGTGGCTGGCTCACATTTCCAACCGCTGGGTCCGGGAAGTGGTGTCCACCGGGTACAGGATAGAGTTCATCACTCTACCCCCAGACAGGTTCTTCCCATCGAATTAGGGCTTCCGCAGGAATGCCGGGAGGCCCCCTTTGGGGCGGTACAAGCACTCTCAGACCAGGGGGTGATCGTACCAGTGTCCCCAGGAGAGAGGTTTCGAGGGGTCTACTCGAATCCTTTCGTGGTCCCCAGAAAAGGGGGGGGGTTCGGCCCGTACCGGACCTGAAGACCCTGAACCGGTATGTCGGGGCGCAAAAATTCCGGATGGAATCTATCTGCTCGGTCGTGGCCTCCCTCCATCAGGGGGAATTTTTTGGCATCCTTGGACAACAGGGATGCGTACTTTCCATGTACCCATTCATCCACGACATCAGCGCTTCCTGCTCTTTGCGGTGGGAGACCTCCATGTTCATTTATGGCACTCCCCTTCGGCCTGGCCTCAGCACCTTGAGTCTTCACAAAGTTGCTAGCTCCGGTGTTGGCGTTGTTGCGCCAGAGAGGCATTGCGGGTAGTGGCATACCTGGATGATCTGCTCCTGCGAGCGGAGTCTGCCTCGGCTCTGGAGGAGAATGTGAGTATCACAATGGCCTCACTACTGGACTTCGGCTGGTTACTGTACCTGAAGAAGTCGTCGGTGTCTCCATCCCGCCGCCTGGGAGTGCGCACCCTCTTGTCGCACCGTCAGTCTTCGTTACGGTTTTGTATGCGGGTGCTGGGACTCATGGTCTCGTCGTTCGAGGCGATACCATTTGCCCAGAGTCACACTCGTCTCCTTCAGCGAGCAATCCTGGCCTGGTGGGACAGGTCCCCTCGGTCTTGGACCTTCTGAGCTCCCAGACCAGGGCGTCTCTGACCTGGTGGCTTCGGGACTCGGCCCTAACTCAGGGGAAGACGTTCCTGCCCCTTCAGTGGGTGATCATCACCACGGATGGCAGCTATCCGCCCAGGGCCGTTGGTCGGCTCAGGAGGCTCTCCTCCCCATCAACGTTCTGGAGCTGAGAGCAATCAGATTGTGCCTTTTTCACTGGACAATGAGATTGCAGGGTCGTCCGATTCAAATTCAATCGGACAATGCCACAGTGGTGGTGTATGTGAACCATCACGGCGGCACGAAGCTGCAGCGGAGGCAGCTCTGATACTGCGTTGGGCGGAACTTCATGTTCCAGGGATCTCAGCCATTTACTTTCCAGGCGTGGAGAACTGGCAGGCGGATTTTCTTAGCTGCCAGATGCTGGACCGGAGGCGACGTCGAAGCACGGCGGCACTACCAAGTGTATGTGGTGGTGACACCGTAACAGGCTAACTTAAACTTAGCCTGCTGGGACGTTAGAGTAACAGGTCACTTTTTCCGTGTTAGACTAACGAGAGTCGAGGTCTTGCAACTACCCCTCCTCTCGGAGGACTCGGCTGGTTGCCGGGACCCGCCTATCGACGGTAGGCACCACTACTAGTGGGTGACTTCCCCGTCCTTGCAGAAGGGGACTCAATCCCGG
>BLSH010377694.1:1202080-1227575 GCA_018402905.1 Glandirana rugosa | reverse complement strand
ATGTAGGACGATTTTTGTTTCATCTCTGTGTATCATCTGAGGTTGTTGACTAAACTGGGTATATGTGAGGGTTTACATCCACTTTAACCCTTTTGCTGTCAGAACCATTTTTGCACAGATTAAAAAAATAATTTTAGGCCAGAAAATTATGTAAAACGCTCAAAACCTATTTTTTCAGAAAGCGTACACACTAGAGAACAAATTAGTGGCAGTTCCATTTTTGTATGTCATACATTAACGCATAGTTTATGAACCACAAAATTTCACTACAAAGTACAAAAGTATATTTTAGTGCACATAAATGCAATAGATTACCCAACTTTTGATAAAATCTAAAAGATGAGGTTGAGCTTGGTGAATTGATATTGATCGTGTTGAGCCCTAAAATTGCATGCACCCATGAAACAAACCGTGCCGAGCTTCTATACCCTATATTTTCCTTGGGTGCAGAAGTTTTTAAAACCCTCTACAGGCTGGCAATTTAGCATTTATCATGAATGAATATTGGGGTGGGGAGGTGGATTTTTGGTGCTTGGGTGTAACTTAATTTTTTCTTCCTTTTTTTTTTTTTTTTTTCAATACATAGACCATAAAGTCCCATATGGCATGCATATTTTGGTGACAGGTTCTCTTTAATGAGACCTCGTGTGTAAAAGAGCCCCAATGTCTCACCTGTAGCCCAGGCCTTTCTCCATTAGCTTTGGGACACCAGGATTCGGAAGTGATGTTGCTTTCAAGGGATTTGCAGGTCTTCCGTCTGACAGCTAACAGTTGGCTTGTCAGATTTACTCTCACTGCTGGCGGCAGTAAAAGGGTTAAAGCTTGTAAGCTTACTTCCTGTGAAATTTAACCACTTACCAACCGGAAGGTTTTCCAGCTTTAGGACCAGAGCACTTTTTGTGATTCGGCGCTGCGTCGCTTTAACTGACAATTGCGCGGTCGTGCGACATTGAGCCCAAACAAAATTTGCGTCCTTTTTTCCCCCACAAATAGAGCTTTCTTTTGGTGGTAAACAAAAGAGTGACCATTTTGCAAAAAAACCCAAATTTCTTACTTTTTGCTAAAATTCAAATCCAAAAAAAAATATAAAAAATTTTTTTCACCGTTTTTTGGCCGATTTATAGAATTCCTCATATTTGTGATAAAAAAAATCGCAATCTGCGTTTATTTGATTTGCGCAAAAGTGGCCACGTTTATGGATGGTGAGAATTCATTTCTGGGGTTTTTATTTTTTTTATTTTTTTACTAGTAATGGCAGCGATCTGCGATTTTTAGCAGTACTGCGATATTTTAGCGGACACGTCGGACATTTTTGACACTTTTTTGGGACCAATGACATTTTTTCAGCAATCAGAAATTTAAATGTCCACTGATTACTGTATAAATGTAATTGGCAGTGAAGGGGTTAACCTGTGGGGGGGAGAGCTAAGGGTTAACTGTGTTCCCTGGGTGTGTTCTTACTGTGGGGGGGTTGGGCTAGCATGGGCATGAGAGATCTAACTGATCCCAGTGACAGGGATCAGTAGATCACGCATGCCCCTACTAACAGAGCGGGGAACCGCCGTGTTTACATCGACATCGGGTCCGCCCGAGCCGCGGGCACACTCCTCAGGACTGCAGCAGGTGCGCGCCCCCTAGTGGCTGATTGCAGATTGCCGTCTTTTTACGGCGATTCGCGCTCAGCATCCCGATGCCGCCGTGAACACACGGTGCGCGGTCGGGAACTGGTTAATGTAGACAATGAAAAACATGTTTCTCACTGAGTTAATGGATGTTTCCCCATGTCTTGTGTGCTGTGTTCATTATTTTCTTCAGTTAGGAGTAGAACAATATTTGTCCCTTAGCACAGGCAAGGATTTGGTGTCTGCCCTATCTGATTTTTGATAGTCCTCTTGCTAATTTCTCTCATTTGTACTAGAGCTGCACGATTAATCATATTAAAATCGCGATCTTGATTCAGCCCCCTGCTGAAGTCTCCCCAGGAATCTTTCAAGTCTGAGGGACTTGTCTCTCCTCTGGGCAGACTGCCAGGTCTGGGCAGAGAGCCAAGTCAAATTGATAAAAGAACTAAAAAGATAGAATGTTTAAAAAGATCAAAGAGTTGAGCTCCATGAATAGAAGAGTTTAGTTTAACCATTTAAAGCCTAAATCTTTTCTGACATTTGCTGCTTACAATTATATTATGTATTTTCTGCTAGAATATTACATAGAACCCCCAAACATTACATTTTTTTTTTTTTTTTTTTTAGCAGAGACCCTAGAGAATAAGATGGCGGTTGTTGCAATATTTTGTCATACGGTATTTGCACAGCGGTCTTTCAAACGCAATTTTTTTTTGGGGGAAAAATTACACTTAAAAAAACAAAAAAAACAGTGCTGTTAGCCCAATTTTTTTGTATATGCAAGATGTTACGCCACGAGAATCGTGATCTTTATTCTAAGCAAAAAAATTGTGCTTCTCATTTTAGCCAGAATCGTGCAGCTCTAATTTGTATATGCATTCAAATGGCTGCACCTGTTGCTCATCCTTTTTCAACCCCACTCCAGTCTAACTGTGGGATTTTTATTTAGTATTGTCAGTGTAAAAACTACTTTGGGACCCATTTACAAAATTTCCTTAACTTTGTTATCCCATAAAGTAGCCTTTCTTGTGGTCATCGTTTTGGCTGGAAGGATCTTGCTTTCCACTTTTATGAGGATATAGTGCAGGGGTCTCCAAACTTTATAAACAGTCCGTTTATTGTCCTTCAGACTTAGGGGGGCCGGACTGTGGTCAGCACGGGTGGAGATTTTCCTGGGATTAGTGGTAATAAACATTTCCTTATTTTGGCATTAGGGGGCGGAATAGTGCCCCATCATTGGGAGGAATTGTACCTATTGTCAGTTGGAGAAATGGCACCCCATTAATGACATCAGTTGGCAGAATAGTGTCTCGAATCAGTGGGAGGAATGGTGCTCCAGGGGCCGGTATAAAGGCTAGCAAAGGGCCGCAGTTTGGAGACCACTGATGTAGTGTGTTAGCTTTTTGTTATACAGACCTATGGGTTACAAGATAAAATGCCTAGTTTTCCTGTTAACATATACTCCACAAGGGCAGTGAGTGCTACTAGGGTGTTTCATCATCGGGTCCGTGTCTCTGTTCTTGAAGACTACCATCTGGTCTTCTATTCATATGGTCTGGCCCTTCTGGAGGACAGAATCAAAGGATCCTGTTCAAACTTGTACCAAACCCAACAGGGGCATTTGTCCTTTGGGTACCTTTTTGTGTTTCCATGGAATGTGCAAGGAATACTTGGCATCAGTTGGACCCAAGATGCCTACCTCCAGCTACCATTTACCCTACTTGCTCTCAGCCAAATTACAGGGTACCTAGACACCTTCTTCTGAAGCACTTCTTCTCCCACAAAAATGTCCAAAGGACGATTTCGATTTTTCAGGTTTTTGGTTAGGTAATCTATTTTCAAAAGTCTGCCCTCCAGCCTTTGAATCTTTGATTATTGTTGCAGCAAACTGGCCCAGAAGAACTTCGTACACAGACTTAAACTCAAACCTTTAAACGTCTAGAAAAAGCTCTTTCTTCTTCAAACAGGCCAGACCAGCTGTCTGAATGCCCCCTGCTCCATTCTGCTTCTCAGCCACTTATGGCTGTTGAAACCATGTTTTGAAGGTCAGTGCTATATCGGACTATCCCTCAATCATTATGCAAAACCAGAAAAGCCAATGGCTCATGCTGCTGCTGGTCAGTCCCTGTATAAAGAGGGAAAGAAAATTGCAGCCGGGCACAGCACTCGATCGATCCATGAGTGAGGTAAGTGTTTAGAGGGGCACAGCAAGTCCTAAAACGTTTCCTGCATCAAGGTAAACATTTTAGCGTTAGAACCACTTTAAAGTGTAAATAAACTTGCCTTCACTTCAGCTGCCCCATACCTTGCCAGCACCTGTTGTGTAGTGGTCTTTGGCCGTCTTCATTGGACAAATTGGTCTTGCATTCAAGACCCTCCTTTTTACCGAAGTGCCATCCTTTTTCCATCCTTTCTTGTGCCCTGCTCTCCTATGTATCCCAAAGAAATTGCTCTGCATTGTTTGGTTGTGGTTGGAGTTATCAGAGTGAAAGCTGCAGCCTCTATGCAGAAAATACACTTTATATTTTTTTGGTCTTGCCAACAGAATCTCAAAAGGGAAACCCTGCTATTACTAGTTGGGCAAGATATCTCATTGTGAGGGCTTACACTCGGAAGTATAAGGTACCTTCAGTACCCTTAGATACTCCACTGGCTCAGTGGGGGTTTCCTAAGCATGCTGACATCAAGCGTCTGTTGCTCAGCTTTGCAAGCTAACAAACTGGTCTTCAGTTCATACCTTCTCCAGGTTCTACTAGGTGGATGCCCAGGCCTGTGTGGATAAAGCTTTCCGAAGCGGATCTTGAATTTGAGCCTTTATGTTGGGACTATTGTTGGCATGGTTCGGTTTGCCTAGCTGTTGCACACCCTAGGGTCTATGAATATACTTTTTTTTTTTTTTTTTTTTTATCTTATTTAAACATTAAAGATGCCTAAAAACCAAAGGATTTTATCTTGGAATGTAGGTTTGTAGTGAAGCTGACATCAACTTTGGCAGGGTTGCCTACATGACAGGATCTTTCAAATAGTTGTATGATTTATTCCTTCTGCAGGTTCTTATGTAAATAAGATGAATACAAATTCCTACTTCGCAGGTTCCTTTTAGAAGTGCAGTCATAATGGTGTGTAGAGCATACCATCAAATCTGGCATCTGCTCAAGAATGCTGCAAGTAGACAAAAGATCACTATTTGGTCTCATTGATCCAACAGAGAAACTCAAGACCTACCTGTGTTGCCAAGACATTTTATGGGAACTTGACAAACCAGTTAAAGTGATTTAACGCTTCAAATTTTTGGCAGTCATTTAAACAATGGTTTAGTCATACTTTTAAGTGTCTTACTGTACAGCTCCTGGGTTTTGATAAAGTAAGTTAAACTAAGCGGGAACTTGCGCTGTCCATTCATTTTTTACTAAAAGTCATTAAGTGTCATTAAACCTATTTTAAACCGTTTACATTTGTGAATAGCAAATCTTGTCAACCAAAGAAAACCTTGTGTGCGAGCCGCGCAGGCTTAGGAAGGCAGCCAGGCCATGCCCCCAACGTGTCTCGCTCTGCCCCTCAAAGCGTAATCATGGGGATCATGCATCATCGTGTGGCTACAGGGACATACGTTTTCGTGCACAATAGCAAATCTTACAATGGAAGCAAGAGTGTTCAGCCCATGTGAAGAAAAAAAACAACTTTTAAAAAAAAATGTTTGCGGTTAGAAAGTCTGGTTACGTGATTTACTGCATTTGCTCTGCTCTTCACTGAGATGAGAGAGAGAAGCAATGCAGAAAGTTTAATCTGAGGTCAAGTGTAACAAAAAAAGAAGGAATTGATTTCACTAGTAGGAGCCTGACACGCTCCTGGGCCATCTTTGTGTCCATCTTCAGCCCACTGCTCAGCTTTCGCTCCTGTCTTTCTTTTTCTCCCCATAGCTGCCTTTGCTATGACGCCTGTCCCTCTGCCCTCAGCTGCAGCTCAGCCAATGGCATATTAGCGGCGTCAGCTGAGAGACTAAGATAACAGGGTGGTTGAAAGCACTGAGTGGTGGGCTGAGGGACAGAGGAACAAAGTGAAAGAGCGATGTGTCGGGCTCCTCTCATTCAACCCTCTGAAGCCACTGAAGAGTCACTTTAGGCTGGTTCCAGGGGAAAGGGTGGAATAAGAGCATGCAGACTTAGAATGGTAACACTGCAGCCAGGAGGATTTGCTGCTTTATGGCTGCCACTAACAAGTCTATAGATACAACAAGAACCAGGTATTTACTTAAAAAAAGTTACATGCTGGAAAGCTTTTGCACACTGATTTAGAGTACATTAAAAGTAATACACAGACAACATACTTGGGGTTTAATGACACTGCAATATTGTGGTCACCTAGCTCAAGATTAATAACTATTTGCCTTGCATTCTTATATTCTGTTCAGTTGTGTGATTTATTTCTTTCCCTTTTGTTTTTTTCTCTCCTTATGTAGATGGACAGCCTGTCAAGGTATGTTTTTATTTGGTTTTTTTTCTGTAGCACATTAGGAACTTTTCTTCAATACCCAGTCTCTATTTTACTCTTTAATGAATGGGGTATATAGACTTTCAGCACGCTCTTTACCAGCTCCCACTGTTTATAGTAAATTGGTTTGCTCATCATACATTGTTTAGTCTGTGGTCAAAAAGCAGGATTAAAAAAAAACTTCAGCTGGCCATACATTATACAATTCTATTGTACAATTTTCCTTTAGAATTCCCAAAAACCTAATATGAAGTCAAACCTAAACGGCACAATTTTTATCCAGGCAGGTCCTTGTCTTACCTTGCCATGTGGTTAAAGGTAAATCTAAAGGAGATTGTTCAGAAATTCTTCAATGTATATGGCCAGCTGGAGTGATAACATGCTCTTTAATTTTGTGGTTACGTGATAAAAATGACCGTTTCCATGTTATTTCTAAGATTTTTATGTTTTATAAACTTGTGAGACAGGAAAGATGTAAGTTTGTAGAATCATTAAATTTGAAAGAAAATATCTAAAGCACACATACGCTTGGTTATTTGCTAGATGTATATGCAGCAAAAGTTTTTTGACTGGTGCAAAAAATGTGTATGAATCGGTAATAACAATAGGTGCTATTTATAGTTGGCCTGTTTTATCGTAAAATTGCTATCTTGCTTAAAATGTTAAATGATCTGCAACCTTTTTGTGTATTAAAAAAAAAAAAAGAAGAAAAGAAAAAAAACTTTTATGGCTTCCAGTACCTTGTTTTGAGAAATGTCATTTTTCCCCTGCCAAGATTTAATGCATCTTTACACTGATAATAAATCATTAACATTTAAGTAACCTTCCCATTTCTGTGTAAAAATGTAAAATTGGTTTGCAGGTATCCAGGAACTTCAGGTGTTCTAGCCAGTGATCGATATGAATCAAATATTGGATCTTCTAGTTATTTAGAAAGAGGAAGATTTAGTCACAGCAGATTAGAAAAGGATGACTCTACTGATTTTAAAAAGGTAATGACTCGCCATTCTACGACAAAAAAGTCTCTTGCAATTGATTTGTGTGCTTCAAAACCGTCTCCCTTCAGTTTGATAGTCTGCAATTTATAAGGATTTTTCTCTTTGTAGGGTGATGTCACGCAAGTCTTTTGTAGCAACTATAGACTCATTATTCCTAAACTTGTGTTATGTCTATGCAGGCGCAAATTACGCTATTCAGCTCAGTAATGGGAGAAAAGTTAATCTGTCCTATGGAGTAAATGGAGTTGTAAACCCTCAAGGTTTTTCACCCTAATACATTCTATACATTAAGGTGAAAAACCTTCTGCGCTGCAGCTGCCCCCCAGAGCCCCCCCTTTTTCTTTCATGAACCAGAATGTTCCAGCAACGAGCATGAGCCCAGCAGCTCCAGCCACTGTCTCGGGTCCTCATTGGATGGATAGCAGCAGGAGCCATTGGCTCCTGCTGCTGTCAGTCAAATCCAGTGGCACGGGGATGGGGCCGAGTCTTGTTTGTGTCAATGGGCGCAGCAACAGGACTCAGAAGCGTACCCACACGGGTGCCCCCATGGAAAGTGTATCTCCGAGAGGGCACTCGAAGAGGAGGATCAGGGCTGCTCTGTGCAAAACCCTTGCACAGAGCAGGTAAGTATAGACATGTTTGTTTTGCAAAAACCAAACAAAACAAAAAAACGAACCTTTACTATCACTTTAACAGCAGAATGCCATAATGCTTGCCTGAAAACATTCAGCATACATAGCATTTGAATATATTGTGCTTTATAATAATGAATTAATGCAAAGTATCTGATTTTGTTTATCTGTTTTTTTGGGGGGTTTTTTTCCAGTTGTATGAACAAATTATAGCAGAAAATGAGAAGTTGAAGGCCCAGTTGCATGACACCAACCTGGAATTAACAGAACTGAAGTTACAGCTTGAAAAAGCAACACAGGTTTGAATATACCTTGAAACATTTTAGGTTTTCTACTATGCTAGGACATGGGTATATCCAGGTATTGGTTTTGTCTGCCTCATCAATTTGATGTATTCAGGCTTACATCGGTAGCAATATGGGGGGTTTTGCACACTCCTGATTGCTACAGGTGGACATCAACGCACCAAGATGTTGATTGTGGTATGACCTATATATGACATGTAGGGTCTTAAAATTGTCACCTATGGAAAATTTTGGTATCGAAGTTAATCATTTTACGGGCGTGCAGTTTAAAGCTTGCATGTGGAGTATCTATTTACTCAGCACAACCTTATCTTTTTATACTCTACCAGAATATTGGGTAATATTTTGCATTTATGTGGCCTAAAATGAACTTTAGTATGTTTTTTATTGAAAATTTACTCTGACAAACCATTGCACAAATATTGTGTCACAAAAAAATAAATGTAACTACCACTATTTTATTCAGGGTTTGTGCTTTCAGAGAATATATAATATCTGGAGATTTTAACTTATTTTAAAGCCTAAAATGTAGTCTGTTTTTGCCACGCGTTTCAGTAACGAGCTGCAGTCAGGGGTCACGCTTGCAGTGCGATGAATTGCTAATGACGCCCCAAATGCAGTTAGATATTCGTTTGCCGTGTTACAAACGCTCCAAAATGCACGCTAAAAAATCAGCCAATGTTCCATAACGGGTCTGGAGCGTTGATCACGCGTAGGGCAGCCCATTTGAGTAAATGGGCTGCCCTAAGGGCGATGCATATTAACGCATGAAAAATATGCCAGAAAAAAAAATTGTGTGCAAAAAAAAAACAAATCTGCTGCTCGATTTTTACCTGTAGAACTTTTGTTCTGTAGAGGAGTAGCTTGTATTTTAGATTGACTTTTTGAAAACTTGACAAAATTGTTAGGTCAGGGACACTTTGCAGATGAGTATACATCACATCCTGCTGATGCAAATGTGGCTTTTCTGTTTCAGCGGCAAGAACGATTTGCAGACAGATCACTTCTAGAAATTGAAAAAAGGGTAAGTGTAATTTCTATTGCTCCACGGTGGTGATCAGCCACTCGCATCGCTACCTAATGTGTCAATAAACCGGAGCAAGCTTATAACAAGTAAAATCTGAGAAGTCTAAACTGACATTGCTTACTTGGTTCTAGTCAATGACTCACTAGAGAGTAAAGCCAACATGGGTAACACACGGTTTACTTTACAGGCCTGGTCTCAATCTTCATAGTTAAAATGCACAAAAAGTCATTTACGTATACTGTTCTAGATTTGGAAGAGAAGAAACTGTAACTGTTTAATCATATTTAAAGCAGAACAAAACACTCTTAATGAACATTAAGGCTTTTTTCACACAGCGATTCACTGCTGCAACAGCTCTCCGTAGTCAGCAGTGGTAAGGGGCAGTGTGGTGCACCATTTCGCGCATCAGACGGCTCCCCCCCAACTTTTATTTGAAGTGTACAAAACATACACGGCAATGTACAAAAGTGTGACATGTTGCAGTACGCCTTTAAAAGACAGCATGCCTAGGAATGGGTCACATAGGAAACAACTGTGAATGGGACACATAAGAAACAATTGTTTCCTGTGTGTCCCTGCAGTGTCAGACACACAGTGTCACATATAGTTTTCATTCACCCTAACTATTTTAATCCTTATGCTACTAGCCTTAGTACAGGCGGTCCCCGGGTTACAAACAAGATAGGGACTGTAGGTTTGTTAAGTTGAATTTGTTTGTAAGTCGGAACATATACATTTTTTAAGTGTAGCTTCAGCCAAAACAAATATTTTTAAGCTTTTTGGATAGCATAGGGAAGGGTTAACACCCTGCAATGTTTGTTTTGCTGTCTATGTTTCTGTTCAGAAGATGTCACCTCACCTCCTGTCCCAATGATAATTGGATTTTGAAAATTTTGGTTGTTGTGGAAAGAAGCTTCAGTGGAGACACCTTTTGCCCATAATAACTCTTACAGGAGTAAATTTCCCTTCCTAGGGGGAGATTTCCTCTCACTTCCTGTTGTCTCCCTCCGTTTGTAAGTAGGAGTTGTTTGTAAGTCGGATGTTTGTAACTAGGGGACCGCCTGAAAATAGGAAAGTATATTAAATTTGTTTTTGTTTTTTTAAATAAAGGCGGTCCCCGGGTTACAAACAAGACAGGGTCTGTAGGTTTGTTCTTAAGTTGAATATGTTAGTCGGAAAAGGTACATTTTTTAAGTGTAGCTTCAGCCACAAAAACTTTTTTTAAGCTTTTTGGATAGCATAGGGAAGGCTGTAATATTTGTTTTGCCGTCTGTTTCTTTTCAGAAGATTTCACCTCATTTCCTGTCCATTTGATTTTGAAAATTTTGGGTTGTTGTGGAAACAAAGCTTGACGATAAAGTATCAGTGAAGACTCCTTTTTCCCATAATAACTCTTACAGGAGTGAATTTCCCATCCTAGGGGTAGATTTCCTCTCACTTCCTGTTGTCTCCCCCATTTGTAAGTAGGAGTCGTTCGTAAGTCCGATGTTTGTAACTAGGGGACCGCCTGTACTTTCCATGGTTTCTAACCTAGGCCAAATCCAAGTGATATCTTACATCCCAAGAGGCGTTTTTTTACTTGCTTTCATTGGGAGGAGGGGCTTTCTCAGCTAAGCAAACCCTCCTGCTTTCATGCCTGAGCTAGGGCAGATGTTTTTCAGGAAGTAAATGCTACATGAATAATCTGCCCTTAGTCAAGAGTAACGCAGCTAGAAATGCAGAGGGGAGGTTCAGAGTGTGTTGCTCAGATACAGTTAAGTTCTGCTTTAACTATCTTAATTTAGCAGTACAGGACATGGGCAATCTATTCATACACCATAGGTTATGGGCTCATATCTTCAGGTGATTAACACACCCTCAGTTCTGGTCAGTGGAGTTTAGTTCCACTCGGATATTGAAGACAACTGTGGTGCTGGGTGACAGGCCAGGTATCATAGATCTGGTAGCCGCCCCAGCATCGCCAACAAGCACATGCAGTCCCCAATATAAGGGGATCCACTGCAATGGCTTTGCTCCACAGATCAGTCGGCAGGGGTTCGCACCTCAGCTGATGCGTTTGACAGTTGGACTGTGTCCTTCCGTTGCAGCACTGCAAAGCAGCTGATTTCACCCAGATCATTGTAGGATCAGAGGTGTTCGTCCCCTTATCTGGAGAATTGTAATTGGGAGAACTAAAAGTTCCTGGTTTGCTATGTGGACCGTGAATATTCTCCTGGTGGGAGTTTTGTGTGCTGGATTACAGTATGGGTATTACCTTGGTCGAAAAGCTTTTTATGGCCCCCCCCCCCCCCAATGTTTGCCTTAAAGCGGAGTTCCACCCTAAAGTGGAACTTCCGCTGGTTGGATTCCCCCCCCCCTCAGGTGTCACATTTGGCACCTTTCGGGGGGAGGGGGAAGAGGACACCTGTCTTTAGACAGGTGTCCTTTTCCACACATCCGGGAGCTCTGGCCGGCGGCTGCTGACGTCAGCAGCCCGGCTCTCTGCTCCCTGCTCGCTCTGCTTCTGGCCGCCTGGCCAGTAGCAAAGCCTCGCGCATGCGCAGTAAGCTGCCCGGCGTGAAGCTGTACTGCTTACATGTCCGGGTTCCCTTACCCGCAATGGAGGCGGCTGCACCCGTCCCCCGATCCGAAGATCGGCGGGTGCCGACATCGCTGGACTCCAGGACAGTTAAGTGTCCTAATATTAAAAGTCAGCAGCTACTGTATGTGTAGCTGCTGACTTTTATTTTTTTTTTTTTTTCCCTCGGACCTCCGCTTTAAGCTGTGTTGAAAAGCTAGAGAGCATATTGGGGAATGATTACTGCTGGAGAATATTGGGGAGTCTGTACGGCTTCATTGTAATGAGTTGCAACGCTTTTCCCCGTGTGAGGTGCCTGGAGGAGGCTGGACTGTGGGTACTATTTTTATTTCCACAGCCCACACTCCTTATCCCGCCAGTGTGGGTTCCCTGGCCGAACTTAGGTGGCGGTCCCTCCCTCTCTCACTGCTGCTTTAGCCTCCCTGCACAGGCTACATTGCCCCCACACGTAGGATTGGTGTGTTACTGTGCGCGCTCTAGGGAACGGCTGTCTGTGACATTACATTTGCCATAACTTGAACAAGCGGTACCAGTTGTCCCATGGCCACCATTTTTTGAGACACGCCTGCCCTCCCTCCCCACAGTTGCAGCAGCCCTTTTAGAGTCTGACCATCACCCAGCAGGGGGTAGTTTGGTGGCTGAGGGCAGGATGGCCACCCACTAAGAGTGGATTTAGTTCTTGGTTCCCCCTGCCTGTTCTCTTTCTGCACAGTTTCCTCACCAGCCAGGGCAAACCCTGGAGCGGGTTGTAAGGGTTCTACTGCACTGGCAACCTGGGAGGCTATGGCACACTACCTGGCACTTGAACCAGAGATGTAGACTCTTCTTATAGCCCCGGGCGGGCTGGTAATCCTGTGTCCGCCACTTTGAGGACATTTCTTATTATTTTCTCCACTGCAAGCAGTCCTTTTTTCTCCAATTAGCAGGAGTAGCTAGCCGACTGGCAGGGCTTCCGCTTGGATCCTATGTACAGCTCCCCCCTGGTCATTGTATTCAAACCAAAAGGGGGGGGGGGTGTGTATTTGTAGCATGCCTGCTTTTTCCTCCTCCGAGTATGCAGTGCTTCATTGGTGTGGAGTCTCATGACTGCCTTTCTACTGCCCAGCATGTGCAGTTTGCATCTGTCAGTGCATAGCCACTGGGTTTTTCCTACGCTGCAGTTGGGTTCCTGTCACTACATATGCAGGAGTGTGATGCACTCAGGTGCTCCGTCAGTGATGATGATCCCCTTCTTCCTGTCAAGGTCATAGCCCTGGGATGGCCAGGACTGTGCCATCACATTTCCCTTACGCCCTGTTCCAGCTAATGCAGTTTAGTCAGCTAGGAGTGCTTGTAATGCAGCTTTTAGCGACCTGGAAAGAATGTGTGCCGTTCAGGCTTGGTAGAGAGGGGGTATGTGAATGGTGCATCCGCAACTGCTGTTAGTGCTGACAGGGGATGGAGCCCATCCTGGCTCCTGCAAGGGTTCAAGAAAGAAAGGGGCAGCCCCTGGAAGTCGCACATCTAAGATGTCCTAGACTGGTAGTGGCAACCTCAGCCTGGAGGATTCCAACCAGGCAATGCCCCCAACGCTTTTCACTCTGAAACCCCCCCGAGGGGGTGGCATGGTTGAAGTTCAGGCTGAGGTTGCCACTCTACCAATCTAAGACATCTTAGATGTGCGACTTCCAGGGGCTGCCCCTTTCTTTCTTAACCAATGCAGCTTTTAGAGCGGCTTCCCTGCAGTCGTGGGATCTTTTCACTGGTTGTGCATTCTGCCCTGGACCCCTGGGGCTGAATTCCTATGCATGGCATGAGACCACCTCCTATGTTGATATCTGCAATTCACCCATTTGGGTTTCCCTGACTGAGTCCTCATTGCCTAGGGTTGTTGCTTCTTCATGGAGGCATGCACGCTGGCTGTTGCTAGGTGCCAGACCGATCCTTCACCAGTCATGGCATTCCTTAGGACCAACTCTTCAGACTTCTCTGTGCTCCAATTGAATGCCCATTTCAGGAGGCTGAGGTTTCGGGTCTGAGCATGGGCCAGGGGATGTTGGGATCCTACCGGCTTCCATATGGGAATGTTGTTTAGGAGCTGTTTCGAGGCCAGGTATAATCTCAATATCAATTTCACTGTGCATTCAAATGCTCCTGGCAGTCCTCCACTGCCTCGTCTGCAGGAAGGTTTTCCTCTGCATTAGTGATGTCCCCATCTCAATATTTTCAGTTGAGGTGTTTTTCTTATTCGTGGCTTGCTGCCCATCTCTCATCTTGGACGCCTAGGGTTCCTACTACAGAGTTCCAGTTCCTATCTAGGTTGCTCTTTTCCCCCCAATTTGCATTTTCCTATCAGGTTTAGGCTTCCTGGATCATGGGATCTTCCTAGTTCCGGTACAGTGGCAAGAAAAAGTATGTGAACTCCTTGGAATTTTCTGCAGTAATGTGCAATAAAATATCTGATCCTCATGTAAGTCGCTACAATAGACAAACACAATATGCTTTAACTGAAGACCTGCAAACAATTTTAATACTGCTTGTTTTTATTAAACGTGTCCTTTAAGCATTCACAGTGCTGGAGGAAAAAGGATGTGAACCCACAAGCTACTTCAACAAAAGCAGATTGGAGTCAGTAGTTTGCCCATCTGGAGTCCAGTTAATAAAATAAGTTTTTAGGTGTGGTTTAGAGCTACTCTGGTTGATGAGACACTCAAACATTTAAAGATTGTTGTCCATACGTAGCATCAGCTGACGTGAACCATGCCTCACAAAAAGGACCTCTCTGAGGACATAAAATCAAGAGTAGTTCATCTGCATAAGACTGTAAAGGGATATAAAGCAATCTCTGTTTTAGGCATCAGTCAGTCGACAGACAAATTGTCCATAAATGGAGATATATTGGTACCCCAACTGAGTTTCCTAGAAGTGGGCGCCCAGCCAAGATAACTCAAGGCACGATGCAGAATCCTCAATGAGAACCTCAAGAACCCATGAGTAACGGCTAAAGGCTTGAAGACCTCACTGGAACTGACAAACGTCCCTGTTCATGAGTCTACCATATGTAAGTCTTGGGTCTTTTGAACAGACAGGGTGCCCATGACAGAACACCTCAGAGAAAGCTGCTACTGTCCAGGAAAGAAAAGCATTACGGCACACCTGAAGTTTGCCAAAGAGCAACTTGGCAAACCGCAACACTACTGGGAAAATGTTTTGTGTCCTGAAGAAATAAAAGTTTAATTGTTTGTGAAGAATACTCAGCATTGTGTGGCACAGCTTACCAATATCAAAACATCTTCCCTGTGGTGGAGGGAACTTCATGATTTGGACTTTCTTTGCTGCCTCAGGGCATGGACCACTTGTAATTAGGTGAAACACAAATTCCCAAGTTTACAAAAATATCCTACAGGATAATGTCAGGGCGGCTGTCAGCTAAAGTTTAGTAGAAGTTGGGTGATGCAGCAGGACAATGACCTGAAGCATTGACGTAAATCCCCCACAGACTGGCTTCAGAAAAAGAAAATGTGCATTTTGGAGTTGGCTAGTCAGAGCCCAGAGCTTAACCCCATAGAGATGACCTCATGAGAGCCGTTCAGACCAGACTTCCTACAGTTGTCTCTATTCCTCCTGAACATTATGCAGGTCTGATCCAGAGCTACCAAAAGCTCTTGCTTAGTCCTTGCTGCTAAAGGAGGTTCGAGTAACTATTAGGCCTCATGCATATGGGCGTAATGGCAAACCGTTGGGACCGACGTCAGGCAAAAATCAACGTCAAAACCGCAATTTCATTGGTGTTTTGCATCGGCGTTAACACGCGTTAGTGAGCGGCGGCGTTAATAGGCGTTTAAAAAAACATACCTCTATTTTTTAACCTGAAAAAGCCAGTTAACGTCGCTGCGATTTACAGCTTAAGAACGCTGATGCCATCTACAGTTCAAAAATGTCAGCGTTTGGGGCCATTTAATAACATGGAGAGCTGCAAAAAACGCTAAAAACCGTGGCAGTAAAAAACGTTGGTGTGTATGAGGCCTTATCTGCAAGGGTTCACTTAATTGTTTTTCTCGAACACTGTGAATGTTTAATGGGTATGTTCAATAAAGACACGAAAATGTAAGCGCATTGTGTTTGTCTATTATTGTGATTTAGATGAATATCAGATCAGTTTGTGGTAAATTACTGCACAAGACCAGTTAATTACAGTGGGTTTACATACTTATTGCCTTTGTTTTTTCCTGAAAGGTATGCTGTCCAACCAAATTTTGGCCTTCGGGCACACAAATCTGTCCTAAATCCCCCTCCTCGTTTGAGAACCTGGGGCAACTCCTTAATGCCTCTGAGGCCATGGGTTTTTCTGCCACAGGACAAACTTTAGAAGCTGTGTATTCATGTCTTTTAATTTGCATGTGAACTGCATCCTTCCGTTCTTCCATTAGCAGTGTGGGCCTCATGATTGCTTCTTTCACAGGGGGTGCCATTGCATGAAACCATTCCAGGTATCTGCATTGAGAATTGTTACCAAGGGAACAGAGTTCCTGGGTCACTGGCTGCCCATTCACCATTCTCGCCTGACCAATGCATCCTTGAGTTTGTTAGGCCCTCTTTCTGTCTGTGTAGTCATTATTTGGGGGTGTGATGGATTACTTGTCAGTTCAGGACCGATGGTTTCTGGAGGAGACCAGCCTTCCCATCAACACTCTGGAGCTCTGGATAGTTTGCTCACATTGGATGACTCTACCTGGGGGATTCCTGATCAGACTACAATCAGGCGATGCCATGACTTCTCCATCAATTTCTAGAGCAGCACCAGGACCTCCCTGGTGGCCCTGGGAGGGCTGTTTAGGATTCTCAGTTGGGTGAATCTTCACGTACCAGCTCTATCTGCAGTTCATTTCATGACCAGAGGTAATGGTCTTGAACACCCCCCCTTCCCAGGTTCTTTTCCAGATTTGTTTCCGTTGTGGCTTTCCAGACTGGATGCTCTTGTCGCTCGTGGCTCATAAACCACCCCAATTCCAAAAGATTGGGACACTGTCAAATATACGAAAAACAGAATGCAATGATTAGCAAATCTCCTAAAACCATATTTCATTCACAATAGAAAATGGAAAACTTATCAAATGTTTAAGCTGAGAATATGTTCCATACGTAAAGCAATTTTTAAATTGATGGCAGCAACAAGTCTAGACAAAAAGTTGGGACAGGACAACAAAAAGCTGGAAAAACAGGTGGTACTAACTAGAAAGAAGAGCTGAAAGAACATTTAGCAACTAATTAGTTGAATTGGCAACAGGTCAGTTAACACCACTGGGTATAAAAAGTATCTTAGAAAATCTGTGTTTCAGAGAAGTTCATCAGTCTGTGAAAAGCTGCATCTAAACATTAAACAATTTCAAAATAATGTTGCACAGTATATAATATCAAGATTTCTAGAATCTTGGAGAAATCTCTGTGCGGAAGAGACATTGCAGAATCACAATATTGGATGCCTGTGCTCTTTGGGCCCTCAGCAGCACTGCGTTAACAGTCATGATTCTGCGATGGACATCACTGCATAGGCTCAGGAATATATCTAAAAAAATCACTGTGAACATAGTTCATCGTGCCATCCAAAAATGCAAGGTAAAGCTCTGTCATGCAAAAAAGGTTCTGAACATGACCCAGAAATGCCACCATCTTCTGTGGGCCAAAGATCATTTAAAATGGTCTGTTGCAAAGTGGAAACCTGTTGTGTGGTCAGATAAATTGAAATTTGACATTATTTTTGGCAACCATGGGTGCTGCGTCCTCTGGACTAAAGAAAATAGGGGCCTCCTGTTCAAAAGCCTGTATCTGATTGATTGTAAGAGGGATGCAATGGATTTGCACAGAGCAGCCCAGGTCCTCCTCTTCTGGGGTTCCTGGCTCCTCCTCGTATCTGAGTGTCCCCATAGCATGCCACTTGACTTGCTGTGGGAGCATTCGTGCAGGCTTGACTCCGAGCAAGGCTTTGTGCATTCATAGACACACAAAGTGCGGCTTGGCCCTGCCCCGATCCCTCTTCACAAGATTTGACTGAAAGGAGCAAGAGCCAGCGGCTCCCACTGCTGCTAAGTCTCCTGTGAGAAGGGAAAGGGTAGAAGAGCTGCTGCAGACAGGCACAGTGATGGATCGAGATCGGGCTCAAGTAAGTGTTTAACCACTTACCAACCGGAAGGTTTTGCAGCTTTAGGACCAGAGCACTTTTTGCGATTCGGCGCTGCATCGCTTTGACTGACAATTGCGCGGTCGTGCGACGTTGTACCCAAACAAAATTTTCGTCCTTTTTTCCCCACAAATAGAGCTTTCTTTTGGTGGTATTTGATCGCCTCTGCGTCATTTCTTATCGCCACTATAAACAAAAGAAGAGCGACCATTTTGCAAAAAAACCCAAATTTCTTACTTTTTGCTAAAATCCAAATCCAAAAAAAAAATATAAACATTTTTTTTCACCGTTTTTGGCCGAATTATATAATTCCTCATATTTGCGATAAAAAAAATTGCACGCCCCCCCTGGTGGCCAAAATGCGAATCGCCGCCTATTTACGTCGATTCGCGCCCAGCTCCCCGACTGCCACCGTGAAAAGACGGCGCACGGTCGGGAAGCAGTTAAGGGAGGCTGAGGGAAGCAGCTTTTGAGATTTTTACTTTTTAATGCAGAGAATGTATTAAGGTAAAAAAGAAAAACTTTTTGCCTTTTTAGAATCACTTTAAAAGCAGTGTTTAAAATATATTTATAGACTTTAAACTTTGCAGATAGAGGTAGAGTTTACAAGTGCCAAATGAGTCTTAAAGCTTGCTCCACGAACCTACATTTCAAGACAAGCCAGTAGAAAACAGAGGCGCTGCTAAGAATTTACCGATGTTGGTAGAAATATTTTATTCTATGGAAGACAAATAGCCCTTATGGCTGTTTTAAAAGGGTTGTTCCATACGTATATCTTCTGCTTTCTTTAGGAAAGAAGAGCTTTGGAGAGACGAATATCTGAAATGGAAGAAGAGCTTAAAGTAAGTATTCAGAATGAAAGAAAAGCCTAAATTAGTAATAGCATACTTCCAGCAGACTTCTGTACATATCTGTTCAGTATAAATATTTTGTATGTACTGTACTACACTGTAATACGTGAGAAGTCAGTGTCTGTCCTCGGCCAGAAAACTTGAGTGACACTGCAAGTGTACAACCCATAGTTAAGATACTTCGAAAAAGAAAGGGGCAATAAGACCACCAACCATGCTTCCTATGCACAGTAATTTGCTTTCCATCCCCCATGATTCCACAAGCATTGATTAAACGATCTATTAAATTGGTGTCCAATATAGTCCAACATTAACATTGTTTTCATACTAAATCTACTTCATTTCAATGTATAGCTCAGATCATTGTTCTAAAATTGTACAACACTAGGTAGTGGGGCGTAAAGTGCATAGTATCTGTAAGGCTTGAAAACTTCAGTTGAAGGCATTTTCAGAACCGTTACAGGCAACTGCTAGAAAAGTAGATGATCGTAGTTTGTAAAAAAAAAAAAAAAAAAAAAAGCAAACCATTTTTAGTTTGTGGGGAATTAAAAAAAAATAGCTTTTCCTTACGTGGTACTTCAGGCAAATTAAAAAATATATATATTTGTATGCATATGATGCAGTCTGTTTTTCTGAGTCCCCCTGGAACTTGGGATTTTTGTTTTAACCTGTTGAATGTGCTGTTATTTTTCAGCCTCCATTAACAGACCAAACTGTGCTGCAAAAGTGGCTTTCCTGCACATATCAAACCATGCCAGAATCTGTCTTAGTACGTTTGGCGCATGGGGGGGGATATCCTCGTGCATGTGCCACACAGGTCTCTGTGTTCTGAAAACCTGCGGCACATCTGCACGCATGTAATCCTGAGTTGCACATGCGCCTTATTGTAAAATTGTCTACTCGGATGACTGACATGGATTTCTCAGTGGGAGGAGGCACAATGCCATTCTCTTGTGGGCAAGAAACAAGGTAATCCAGTTGTGAGAGAGACTGTGATGAGGAGCCAGTAGGAATAAAGTTATATAGTTTTATAGTTCATTTCAGTAGCTGAAGTTTCTCAGAGAATATTGTGTTAATATTCCTTTGTCTGGGTCTAGGGCACCCCCAAAGTTATCTTTCTTTCTCTAAAGGCTGTTGAGGTTATATCTTTTGGGCAGACAGATTCCCTGTTATAGATTTCAAGGGACCTAAAAGAGGTTCTTTGGTTTCCAGATTCATGTCTTCTACATCTAAGTATATTTGACCAATTGAGGTGCGCAATAAACTGCCTTGTTCACCTATTAAAGCCACTAGAGCGATGAGTGTTTCTTGGGCTTTTCATCATCAAACCTCTTTCTTTGTTCTGTAAGGATGCAGCCCTGTCCTCTGTAATTAGATTTAGAAGTTCCTTAAAGTGGAACTTTAGTCAGAAAATGAAGTCCTGCTAGATCACTTCAGACTCGCCCTTTCTGCAGATATAGCTATGTAAAATATTAACATAAGTGCCTAAACTGTTTAAAATTTAGTAATACACGGTCTCGCCCTACTCTGCACAAGCTCAGTTGCTCTCCATTTTTAGGCACTGCCTAGTTTGTAGAGACCGATCTGCTGACAGCCTTAAAGCGGAATTAAGCTCTTCAACCCTTTACAGTGAAGGAAGCTGCTTCTGTTTGATCTGCAACTGCCGTGGTGCTGCTCATGTGATGAGTTAAAGTGATTGTAAAGTCTTGTGTTTTGTTTTTTTTTTTTTTTAATAACAAACATGTTATACTTCCTCTTTAAAAAACAAACCTGTTATACCTCCTCTTCTCGGGTCTCTTTGTTGCTCCTGGCCCCTCCTGCCTATCGAGTGTCCCCACAGCCAGCAGCTTGCTACAGGGGGCACCTGAGCTGAGTCACAGCTCCGTGTATCCATTCACACACGGAGCTCTGGCCAGGCCTTGCCCCCTCTCTCCCCTGATTGGCTGACTGATTTTGATAGCAGTAGCCAATGGCGCCATTGCTGTGTCTCAGCCAATCAGGCGTGTCCCGAATGGCTTAGATATTTGTGGTCATCACTGGAGAGAGATGGGGCTCAGGTAAGTAATTAGGGGGTTGCTGGGGAGGCTGCTACACACAGGTTTTTTATCTTAATGCATGGAATGCATTAAGATAACAAACCACCTGCCTTTTATAACTCCTTTAACACACCAGCCATTTGATAAACGGTTTGGTTGAGGACACAAGCAAATGTGACCGTTGGCAATACTGGCATTCCAGGAATGTAACTTTTTTTTTGAAACGGTTAAATCAGTGGGTTTAGTTCTGTTTTATTATTTACATTCGCTCAGGGCGCCAGCAAAATGATGGCCTCCAGCAAGAAGAAACAGGAGCAATGCTGGGGGCAATTTATAGCACACACATTTTGGTAGCGTAATGTGAAATGTATGTTTTTTGGTAATGAACCTTTTTTTTTATCAAGATGTTCTTGTTAAAGTTCTCCTTTCAAGTTGGTGTGTGATATTTTATGGCCTTAGTTTCCCGGGGGGTAGTTGGCTATGTCTGTGATTTTTCATTTGGTGTGCCCACTCCTCAGTTTGGACTGCTTTTGGACATACCAAACTGTGTCCCTCAACGGATGACCTAAAAATTTTTGTAGTCGCTGTAAAATCCTTTTTCTTTTTTATACATCGGGATACAGAGACTAATATTTATTACATACTGGGTTATACTTCATCATCAGGTGAATGGACACTGGTAAACAGTCTTATTTAGTAAGTGATCCCCTATATAACCCCTGCCATACAGGAAGCACTTCAGTTTTTTTTACCAGTGTTTGCAAGGTGCATGGGCACGTTTGTTTGAGCTCTCTGAGCCCCAGGTCTTTAGCCCCAAAAACAGTTCTTAAATGAATCAAGGGATTGACTGATCGGATCCATTTGAAACCGGCTGTATGCTTAGATAAATGGTACCTGAGCCTCGCAAAGAAGACGCAAGGATCCTGGGAGGTTTTGCCTGTAATGCAACCTCTGGATCCTGCATAGTGGAATCCTGGGCACTTTAGAGCTAAGGCATTCCTGAAGGGGGCTGTACAGGTCCAAGGGAGTGGACCCTAAACAATACAAGGGTACCCAGCCCTTGAAGGTCCCCAAGTGACAGGAGCCCGTCGTGATGGGGGAAGGTTGGGCTCTTAGTTTCTAAGGCTGCCATGCACCTGGACGGGTAAGTGAAAGCCCCCTTTACTTATTGTGGGGGTGCCCCAGTGATTGTAACAATCAGTCAAGCTAGCTAGAGGCTGGACACCTGTACTATGGGGCGGAAGGGGGAAGGGGGGGGGGGGTTGGGCTAGCTGTGGGTGTTTGCAGAGTACCTTTTATGTTTGGCTGTTTTTTACCTTCATGGATGTTTATGCACATTGCGCATCTTGATTCACCATGGCGATCACATTAAGCTTAACTTTTTTGGTGGCTATGCCACAGGCGTTGTGTGCACAGAGCCGCACATGGGCCGTAGCCCAATCTGGGAGCACAAAGATTCTCGTCATAGGCGAATGCCACACCCGTTCGTCGGGACTGTGCGCGCGCGTGCACTGTACAATCCGCCGCACAGCCAGCTTATTTAAGCTGTTTATGCCAAGCATGCAGTGCTTCCAGGGGACAGCTGTGAGACAGTCACCAGATGTTGCTTGGCAGGCTAAGGTGCTTAGGATTGTTGCATAGGGGCTTGGTGAGCCCTATTAAGGGGTCTCCCTTCTGGGGTATGTAAATACTAAACCCAGGGTACTCCCTTTTTGTGGCTTGCAATGCCTTCAAAAAAAGAGGAGCGGGACTAACACTACATGTAAGGGCACACCTATGGCGTCAGTAGCCCCTGAGGAGCCTAGTCAAAATCCTGGTGGTGTATCCCCTGAAAGACCAGAGGCTACCAGGCGATCTGAGCCACTGTGCCTACAGTCAATGCTGCTGCTCCTTTGTCACCAGGGATGAACCGTTCTTGGCCCTAGCCGGGTGAGAGCACAGGATTGCTGGCATGATTGCCTCCATCCCACATGGTGGCAAGAAGCGTGACAGATCCCCCCTCCCCTGAGCCTTTTAGTTTGGAGCAGGAATGGGTTGAGGAAGGGGAAGAGATGCTAAAGGACTTAGAAGATGGCCCGGCAGATAAGTGTGCTTTTGAGGAATCTGGGCCAGAAGATGTCCAGCTGATGTCAGCCTCTCAGTCGCAGAGACTTTTGATCCAGACTCTTACCGAGATGGTTCATTCTGCCTTTGTTACCTCTTGCAGAGATTTGTGAGCCTCCCTTGTGCTTTTTGGGGTCCCTGAAGCCTCAGGCTGCACAGGCTTTCCTCCTGCACCTGCTGTTGGAACAGGCGGTGTATGCTGATTGGGAACATCCTGACAGGATTTTCATTCCTTCGAAGAGGTTTTCCTGCCTGTATCCCATGGAGGAAAAGTTTTAAGAAATGGAGCATGCCAGCCGTAGATGCGGCAGTCTCTTCCTTTAAACAAGAACTTAACTTGTCCAGTGGATAATGCACAGGGCTTGAAGGACCCAGTTGACAAGAAACTGGAGTCATTAAAGGCTTCCTTTTCTTTGGCCAGTTAAGCTATTCAGCCAGCTGTCGCAGCAATTGGCGTCTGCCAGTCCTTTAAAGGGTCAGGTCAGACAGTCTGATAGGTCTAACCAGGAGGATGATCTTGCTGAAAACAGGGCAGATATTCCTTAAGCGCTATGTTTTGCTTAAAAGATTCTATACAGCATGTCTCTCGTATGGCTCTCCTGTGTGTACACATGCGCAGACTTCTGTGGCTTAAAAACTGGTCAGCCAAGCTTCTTTGTATGAAGTTATTGGCAGGATTCTTTCATGGGGAATGTTTGTTGATGATTTGGACAATTATATCCAAAAGATTTCCGGAGGGAAGTGCTCTCTACTTTCTGTGAAGAGAAGGACCAGGCGTCCCTCGTTTAAAACTTCAGGGAGCGCTTCATAAAGTGTCTCAGCGCTAAGGCAGTTCTGCCGCCAACAGGGCGCTAGAGCCAGGGGCAAGCCCCAGGGCCAGAAGAAACACTGGGTCCAAAGCTCTTCTAAACCCGGCATCGAGCCCTCCTTTTGAGGGGGCGCCCCCCCCCCCTCTATCGGATGGGGGGGAAGGCTGCTGCACTTTGCGGACATTTGGAGAACAACGGTTCAGGACGAGTGGGTCACCTCGACAGTATCCCGCGGTTACAAGCTGGAATTATGGAGGGTTCCTCAGGTTTCTAAAATCCAGTGTTCCCTCGGATCCCCCAAAGAGAAACTTATTGTTTCAAGCACTAAATCATTTGGTGCATCAGAAAGTGATTATACAGGTTCCTGTATCCGAAAAGGGCATAGGGTTTTATTTGAATCTTTTCAAGGTTCAAAAACCAAATGGGGTCACAAGGCCCATTTTGTATCCAAAATCCCTGAACCAGCATCTATTAATCCAATACTTTAATATAAGTTTCAGAGAGAGAGTTCCATTCATTCAGGTGGCACCAGCCTGGCCCAGAAGGCTCTGGTTCCTGGGTATTGGCAATAGACCCCGATCTACTATCTCAAGGTCCTATATTCCACCCCAATTTACAGTCTCTAAATTTGATGGCATAGCTATTGAAGCCAGTGTGCTAAAGCAGTGTTTTTCAACTCCAGTCCTCAAGGCACACCAACAGGTCATGTTTTCAGGATTTCCCTCAGATGAAACAGCTGTGGTAATTACTAAGGCAGTGAAACTGATCAAATCACCTGTGCAAACTCATGGAAATCCTGAAAACATGACCTGTTGGTGTGCCTTGAGGACTGGAGTTGAAAAACATTGTGCTAAAGGATCGTGGCATCTCGGGACTGGTGGTGTCAACCCTAGTGAATGCTAGGAAAGCGGTCACTAGGAAGATATATCAAAAGATCTGGAAGACTTTTTTTATATTGCTTGGTGTGAAGCCAGAATGGCATCCTCGGAAATACGTGATTTAGAGAATGGTCTCCTTTTCTACAGTCAGCTGTGGAAATCAGATTGGCATTGAGTACAATCAGAGGTCAGATTTCGGCCCTGACAGTATTCTTCCAAAGGCCTTTAGCCTCTCGTTCACTGGTCCGAACCTTTATGCAGGGGGCAACTTATTTGCTGCCCCCCATAAGGTCACCTATGTGTCCTTGGGACTTATATTTGGTGCTTTCTGTGTTACAGAAACAACCAATTGGGCCTATCAAGGAAATTCCATTAGTCTTTCTGTCACGCAAGCTAGCCTTCCCAATGGCCATCACCTCGGCTAAAAGTGTGTCTGAGTTGGCGGCCCTTTCATGTAGGGAACCATACCTAATTTTTTTACCACGACAAGGTGGTGTTGCGTCCTATTCAATCCTTTTTGCTAAAGGTGGTGTCAGCCTTTCATTTAAATCAGGGCATTATTTTGCCGCCTTTTTTATTTCAGCCTCGTTCGGCAGAAGAGAGACGATTGCACTCCTTAGATGTAGTGCGAGCAGTCACTTTTTGTCTAGATCTGTGGAGATCCAAGGATCAGACTCCTTTTTTGTTTCTAAATTTACTTTCCGACTGTGGTGGAAATCGTTTTTCCTAACTTATCCTGCGTTGTGGTGGAACAGCACCATTTTTTTAATCCATACCAAGGGATGTACTTTCCCGGCGGTTGAGTCTGTGTGAAAATCGGCTCCACTACCGGTAACCCTTCCGATCGAACGCACTGTCTTTCTGATTACCTTAAAGGAACTATCCGGGTTAACCAACAAAGACATTGTGTCTTTCGTGGTTTATATTCAGGGTTCCTGTGTATCCACTGGAATACCCCCCGTCGTTTATTCAACGGGGGACGTATTTCCAAGCCTGGTCACTTGCTCT
>BLSH010377694.1:1155172-1192804 GCA_018402905.1 Glandirana rugosa | reverse complement strand
AAATTTTGAAAAAAGTGGCAGGGGAAAAAAAAAATGTCCCCTTTAAGAGCATTGGGCGGAAGCTACTTGTGACGTAGCTTCCGCCCAGCCATGTAATGGAGCCGGGTGAGCGGCTTCAGCAGCTCACTCGGCACACAGACACCAGAGGGAAAGGACGCGATCATCTCCGCCGCTGCCGGCGGGTCCGGTAAGCGGCGGAGATGACCGGAAAGCGGCGGGGGGGGGGGGGGCACCTCTCCCGCCGCTGATAAAAGTGATCTCGCAGCGAATCCGCCGCGGAGATCACTTTTATCTTACGCAGAATCGCCTGCAGAAAAAAATGATACCGGGGTTATGGTAGCTATCTGCTACCATAACAACGGTATTCCACTTCAAAGTACCGCCGTCAAACGACGTACGGCGGTCCGGAAGTGGTTAAGGCGCGCAAGTGCACTTCACGCAAGATTTATAATCGCACCTGGAAGGCTTATATTGCCTGGCGCGAGGTGGGGGGTTGGAACCCCCGTTCTTTTTCAGTGACTCGGGTGCTTGCTTTTCTCCAGCAGGGCCTGGATCGCAAATTGGCACTGAGTACACTAAAGGGCCAGCTTTCTGCTCTGGCGATTCTGTTTCAGCGTCCATGAGACACATTTGTTGATCGTACATTTGTACAGGGTGTACGTCATGATACGCCTTATGAGAAGATCAGGGTTATTCCCTTATAACTGCTGTCACAAAAGGTGGCCTTTTTGGTGGCCATTACATCCGCCAGGCGGGTGTCTGAATTGGCAGTTTTGTCGTGTAGGGCTCCCTATTGGTACTACATGGGGATAAGACGGTGCTGCGACCTTCTTCCCCTTCGTTTCTACCAAAGGTGGTTTTCCTCTTTTCACGTTAATGAGGACATTGTTCATTCTTCATTGTGTCCGCACCCATTGCACCCTAAGGAGATTGCTTTGCTCTCCCTGGATGTAGTGAGGACTCTGCGGGTGTATTGTCAGCGGCGGCTCCTTTTTGGAGGTCGGATGCGCTGTTGGTACTGACGGAAGGCCCGCGCAAAGGTTTGGCGGCCTCGTCTGCGACTGTCTCCCTTCAGATCAGACAGACTGTGACCCGTGTGTATGCTGTTCGGGGCCAAGAGTCCCCTTTTCTGGTCACTGCTCATTCCACCAGGGCGATTATTACTTCCTGGGCCTTCAGACACCAAGCATCGGTGTCTCAGGTGTGCAAGGTGGCTACTTGGGCCTCGGTGCACACTTTTGTTAAGTTTTACAAAGTTGATGTGTCAGCATCCGCGGATGCTGCGCTTGGCCGCAAAGTTTTACAGGCGGCGGTGTAGGCACGCCTGGCGCCTCCCGAGGAATTATGTTGGGTACAGTTATTGTTTACCCACCCCTCTTTATATGACACTGCTTTGGGACGTCCCCATATGTCATGATTAGAGGCTGCGTCTGTCAATGAACGTAAGAGAAAATAGGATTTTATTAAGAACTTACCGTAAAATCCTTTTCTCTGAGTTCATTGACAGATGCAGCACCCACCCCTCTTTGTGATGTTTGTACGGCTTGTTACGAACTGATGTGCTCTGCAGGGCTGAGGGGTTGTATGCTGAGTAAGCACGGCCCCCTGGTGGGGGCCAGCTTTGCTTTGTCTGAACTTTCGTTCTGCCTAGTTTACTCCTGGTAAGTTGTGCATAAACCCCATATGTCATGATTAGAGGCTGCGTCTGTCAATGAACTCAGAGAAAAGGATTTTACGGTAAGTGATAATAGGATTTTATTAAGAAATCTCATAGTTTGTAGACTCTAGTCTATAACTTCCTTACAGTCTAAATAATATGCACTTATTTGGGTTATTTTCACCAAAGAAATGTAGCATAGTACATTTTGGCCTAAAATTGTGAAGGGTGATTTGCAAAATTTTGTAACCGAAACGAAGAAAAACACGTTCCTTTTTTTCAAAATTTACTAAAACTGGTGCAGACAGAATCTGTATCAGCTTGTGCATAGCAACGAATCCAGCTTCTATCTTCAGCTTGTTCACTTACCCTAGGTTCACACCTATGCATTTTTTAATGTGTTTTGCAGTTTGTAGAAACACACTACAGTCCATTTAACCTGGTTTCCTATGGTACAAGTTCACATCTATGCATTTTGCGGCCACCGTGTTTTTGGAAAGGGGACTTTCTTCCACGTTTTGCATGTAATAGACTTCAATGGAATCACATCAGAAACGCAAGTGTTTGTGATGCAATTTTTTTTGTGTTTTGCGGTTTTTATTTTAACACTGTACTTAGCTGGTTGCTAAACAGGGGGCCGGGAAGCCGGCCACCACCTCCTTAAGAACCGATGAGTCGTCAGCGGGCTTCCCCACTGACAGCT
This sequence comes from Glandirana rugosa, assembly GCA_018402905.1. NCBI lineage: Eukaryota > Metazoa > Chordata > Amphibia > Anura > Ranidae > Glandirana > Glandirana rugosa. The sequence goes on along the minus strand of BLSH010377694.1, from coordinate 1,190,444 downwards.
GAATGTTTAAAAAAAATAATAATTTCTCTTTTGTTCATTTACAGACGCAGCCTCTAATCTTGACATGTGGGGTATGCACCTTTTACCAGGAGTAGACTAGGCAGAACACAGTTCAGGCAAAAAGCAAGCTAGCCCCTCCCCAGGGGGGCAGTCCTCACTCTGCATAACCCCCTCCGCCCTGCTAGCACACCAGTTTTTTCTGCCTAGTGCAAGGAGTAGCACCTAGGCTCCCTGCTGGGACCTGAGGTTCCCCAATTTCTTTGTTTTTTTCTCAAGATGTGATGAAGAATGCAATCAAGTAGCCGGCTGGGTTGACATGCTGGAGATCTTTAGGTCCAGGTAGTCTCCCCAGCGCGGCCGACGGATGCGAGCCGTCCCTTAGCTGCCTATCTCCACGTTCTCATTTGTGTTCGGCATCAGCGTTTTCTGCGTTTCGCATGGGGGGACCTCCACTACCAGTTTGTGGCTCTCCCCTTCAGCCTAGCCTCCGCTCCGCGAGTCTTCATGCTGTTGGCTCTGGTGCTGACTCTGCTGAGGCAGAGGGGCATTGCGGTGGTGGCATATCTAGACGATCTGCTCCTGTGGGCAGAGTTGGCTTCTGCCCTGGAGGACAATGTCTCGATCACCCTGGCCTCCCTGCGGGATTTAGGCTGGTTGATCAACCTTCAGAAGTCGACGTTGGTCCCGTCGCACCGCCTAGACTATCTGGGCCTGATACTGGACACATAGCAGGCGAGGGTGTTCTTGCCTCCAGCCAAGTTGCTGACGCCGCAAACTGCGGTACTGCTCTGCTGTCACGACGGTGGTCTTCCTTACGTTTCTGCATGCAGGTGTTGGGGCTCATGGTGTCGGCCTTTGAGGCGGTGCCGTATGCCCAGAGTCACACCCGGCTCCTGCAGCGGGTGATTCTGCTGCAGTAGCACAAGTCTCCGTTGTCTCTGGATCGGGTGATCAGTTTGGATCACCAGACCAGAGGGACTCTTGCCTGGTGGCTGCAGGCCCCGGCGTTGAGTCTGGGAAAGTCGTTCCTTCCCCTGGAATGATCAATTGTCATGACCGATGCCAGCCTAGCGGGCTGGGGAGGAGTCCCGGGGTGGTTGTCTGCCCAGGGCCGATGGTTCTCGGAGGAGTCCCGCCTTCTGATCAATGTGCTGGAACTGTGGGCGATCAGGCTCTGCCTCTCCCATTGGTCAGAGAGCTTACACGGTCGACCGGTTCGGGTGCAGTCGGACAACGCCATGGCGGTGACTTATGTAAGCCACCAAGGCGGCACAAAGAGCGTGGCAGCAGCCGCCGCGGAAGTGGCCCACATCTTGAGGTGTGCCGGCCATCTCCGCCGTTTACATTCTGGGCGTAGAGAATTGTCAGGCGGACTTTCTCAGTTGCCAGACTCTGAATCAGGGAGAGTGGTCCCTGCATCCGGAAGTATTCCGTCAGATCTGCCAGAGGTGGGGCACGCCAGACGTGAACCTGCTGGCGTCCCGGTTCAATCGCAAGGTGCGAACCTTTGTGTGCAGATCAAGGGATCCGTTGGTGGACGCCCTTGTGGCTCCGTGGTCTCGGTACCGGCTCCTTTACGCCTTCCTTCCCCTCAAGCTTCTTCTGCGCCTGTTGCGCAGGATAGAAGTGAATGGGGTTCCAGCTATCCTGGTGGCTCCGGATTGGCCTCGGCGTCCTTGGTACGCTGACGTGGTATGGATGGTAACTGATGTTCCCTGGCGGCTTCCGCTACGTGAAGATCTGCTGTCGCAGGGGCCCATCCTGCACCCTGCTTTACACTCGCTGGCTTTGATGACCTGGCCATTGAATCCCAGGTATTGAGGGATAGGGCGGTCTCTGAGTCGGTGATCTCCACCATGCTTAAGGCACGCAAGTCCACATCACGCAAGATTTATCATCGCACCTGGAAGGCTTATATTGCTTGGTGCGAGGCTGGGGGGTGGAACCCCGTTCCTTTTCAGTGTCTCGTGTACTGGCCTTTCTTCAGCACCTGGTACTTTCATTACTGCAGAAGCCGCCATATGAAAAGATCAGAGACATTTATTTGCTGTTGCTGGCCTTCTTGGTGGCCATCACATCCGCCAGGCGTGTGTCTGAGTTGGCGGCTTTGTCCTGTAGGTCTCCTTACTTGGTCCTGCACAAGGACAAGGTGGTGCTTCGTGTTTCTCCTTCGTTCCTTCCGAAGGTGGTTTCCTCTTTTCACATTAATGAAGGTCCGTCCTTCCTTGTGTCTGTGCCCGTCTCATCCTAAGGAGGTTGCGTTGCACTCCCTGGATGTGGTGAGGGCTCTGCAGGTGTATTTGTCAGTCACTGCCTCCTTTCGGAAGTCGGATGCGTTGTTCGTGGTGCTGGATGGCCCGCGCAAAGGACTGGCGGCCTCGTCTGCCACTATCTCGCGTTGGATTAGACAGACCGTGACCTGTGCGTATGGGGTTCGGGGTCAAAAACCCCCCTTTCCGGTCACGGCTCATTCCCCCAGGGTGATTAGTACTTCCTTGGCTTTCCGACACCAAGCGTCTGAGTCTCAGGTGTGCAAGGCTGCCACTTGGACCTCCGTGCACACCTTTGCTAAGTTTTACAAAGTTTTGCAGGCATCGGTGTAGGCCCATCTGGCGCCTCCCGGAAAGTTTTCCGTTGGGCACAGTTGTTCATGTGTTGCCCACCCCTCTTTGGTCTGACACTGCTTTGGGACGTCCCCACATGTCAAGATTAGAGGCTGCGTCTGTCAATTAACGAAAGAGAAAATAGGATTTTTTGACTTACCGTAAAATCCTTTTCTCTGAGTTCATTGACAAACGCGGCACCCACCCCTCTGTGTTCTGAGTTTGTACTGCTTGTTACGAACTGGTGTGCTAGCAGGGCGGAGGGGGTTATGCAGAGTAAGGACTGCCTCCTGGGAGGGGCTAGCTTGCTTTTTGTCTGAACTGTGTTCTGCCTAGTCTACTGGTAAAAGGTGCATACCCCACATGTCAAGATTAGAGGCTGCGTCTGTCAGTGAACTCAGAGAAAAGGATTTTACGGTGAGTCAAAAAATCCTATTTTTCCAGCAAAGAAAATTGCGAAAAAGAATCGGCGTGGGTCCCCCAGGTCCATACTTCAGGTCTGGTATGTATTCGAAATGAAAGCCTTATCCGAGTAAGCAGGTCGGGAAAGGGAGGGGATGAGCCAACGCACAAACACACATGCAACACCCAGGTTTAACCACTTGCTGGCTGTCATATGACGTCCTGGATTTGAGCTCTGATATCTGAATGATGCCTGCAGCTACAGGCACCATTCAGGTATCATTCTTTCTGACCGGCGATTTTGTGCACCAGAAGCACCACATAGCGGCAGTTCAGCCGCTTGATCATTCTTAACGGCAAAGGGAGCAAAGTACCCCCCACGCGCCATCCCAGATGGTGACCAGTCATCTCTATGCCTCTTGGTGGTCCGAGCGTGATGTTATGATGTTGCGTCTGGGTTGCCAGATGTAAACAATGTGCGGGACTCGGCTGGAAAGGCCGGATTGTTCGTTTTGAGCAACAATTCTAGCCCAGGACCTAAACGAGTAACCTGTAAAGACTTTTAAAGCGTCGCCTATGGAGATTTTTAAGTGCCAAAGTTTGGCACCATTTCACGAGTGTGCGCAGTTTTAAAGTGTGACATGTTTGGTATCTATTTACTCAGCGTAACATCTTTCACATTATACAAAAAAATTGGGCTTACATTGCTGTTTTGTTTTTAATCCATGAAACTGTTTAATTTTTTCCCCCCAAAAAAATTGCGTTTTGAAAAATTGATGACAAAAAAAGTTGCAATGACTGCCATTTTATTCCCCACGGCCTCTGCTATAAAATGTTTGGGGGTTCTGAGTAATTTTCTAGCAAAAAAAGATTATTTTTGGATGTAGGAGAGGAGTGCTGTTTTCGCCCGGAGGTTAAAGTGATTGTTGTAAAAAAAAAAAAAAAAAAAAAACATGATATACTTGCCTGCTCTGTGGAATTGCACATAGCGGCCCGATCCTCCTCTTAGGTCTCCTGTTGGCACTCCTTGCTTCTCCTCTTCTTGGTACACTACCGAAGGAAACCGCTTTCTATTCTGCTTGCATCCATAGACAGCGCAACTCAGCCCCTCTGCTCCCTCGTCACAGAATCAAAGAGAAACCAGTGGTTCCCACTGCTTTAAGCAAAGCCTGTGAGTGGGGAGAGCCACTACAGACAGATGATGCTGCATCAAGTGAGGACTCGGGTAAGTATGTAATTTCTAAAAAAAAAAAAAAAAAAACAATTTAAAATCTGTTTAGGCTATGGAACCACTTTAAAGCACACTTCCTGGATGCTGCATATGTTACACAGCCATGAAGGGGTTAAAAAGCATTTATACAAAATGCCATGGTAATCCCTAGGACTCCGCATCCTATGTAACTGAGGACTATTATATAACATCTGAAACCGAAACCTCAAACTATCTTATACAGTAGCCTTAAACTGTAAGGGAAGCCCCCGCTCTGGTAATGCAAAAGCCATGACGTGACCTCACTTCCGGTTTACCCAGATATCATCTGCACCATTTTCAAAAAAAGCAAAAGCATTCGAAAACACAGATCTTGGTGTTTTTAATGCTTTTAAGTGCATATTAGAGATTTGGGGTCCCCAGATCCCTCCATAAAAAGGACCTGTCATATGCCTGGTGCTGTCACAAGGTGGTTTACATTCCTTGTGATCGCAATAAAAGTGATTAAAGAAAAAATACTCCTGCCCTCCCTGTGCTTATGCACAACCGATCGCATGCGTCTGTTCCGCACGCAAACAATCATCCCACACGTGAGGTATCACCGGGAACGTCAGATCATGGGCAGGGATTCTAGCACCACACAACCTCCAAATCTAAAGTGGTAACCTGTAAAGTCTCTTAAAGCGTTGCCTATGGATAGTAAAATTGACATTTTTTGACACCTCTGCATGGGCGTGCACAATTTTAAAGCGTTACCTGTTTGGTATTTGTTTTACCTGGCTTAACATCTTTTATACTATTGGGTTTTTATTTTTTTGCAATAAAATTCAAGCTTTTTTTTTTTTTTTCAAAAAGTTGCGTTTGAAAAACCACTGTGCATATACCGTGTGACATAACTTGCAAAACCTACCAATTTATACTTGAAGACCTCTGCTTTAAAGAATATATAATGTTTGGTGGTTCTAAGTAATTTTCTAGCAAAAAAGAAAAGAATTACATATAAACCGTGCCAGAAAAAGCCTGGTCCTTAAGAAGTTAAGTATGATATGCTGTTAAGTCTATAAGTTGTCCTAGTTATCCAGAAGGTGACGTTTGCAATGAGATACTGTGGTGTGGCCACAAAAATAGGATAAAATACACAACCAGTCCCTAGTAAACGGATGCAAAAGCAAATTAGCAGAGATATCTGTCCCAGGCAGAGCACTTGCCAGTTTATCCTGCACATATTTGTAAATATGCCTTTCTTGTCCTCAATTAAGAAAACAGAAGACTGTTTTGGTTCCTTGTGTTAATGTCCATCTAATGTATCTGCCCTGAGAGCACCCAGAGGTTTTATGGACAAGCTATGAATATTTAGAGGAAGAATGACTTGAGTTTTTGTGGATAGGAGATGGATAAAAGGATTTGAATTAAAACTGACAGTGACTGACCTAGTTGGGTACAGTTGAGCTAAATGATGGAGGTTTAGCAGTTGAAACATGTAACCTAGATTTGGAGCGCAAATGTTAATGTTTTAGGCAATGTTAAGTCTTAGTGCTGACATCTTGAGGTTTGGAAGAATGAACAGCATATTGAGGTTTGTCCTAAAAGAAACACTGCACAGTCTGCTCTCTCCTTTTTTCGGTATAGTCACTGGGCACAAAACTGCATTGCTTCAGAGCCTGGTGTCTGTGTTCTGATCTTCCCTCAAACTAGTTTGAGTGCTGCTGTACAGAGGATTACAGAAGGCTAATTATCAAGACTTATTAAAGTGATTGTAAAGGTTCCTTTTTTTTTTTTTTTTAATAACCAATGTTTTACTTACCTGCTCTGTGCAAGGATTTTGAACAGAGCGGTCCCGAACCTCCTTTTCTGGGGTCTTGCGGCGACGCTCCTGGCCCCTCTGCTGTGAGTGCCCCCACGAAGAGCCGATTTCCCTGGGGGCACCCGTGCGGGTGCGTTCCTGATTCCTGCTGCTGCATCCATTGACAGACAGCAGGACTCTGCCCCACTCCCGACTTCCGTGTCACAGCAGCTGGAGCTGCTGGGCTCATCCTCGACGCTGGAACGTTTGGTTCAGGTAAGTATTAAGGGGGCTCTGGGGGGCAGCTGCAGTACAGAATGTTTTTCACCTTAATGCATAGAATGCATTAAGGTTAAACACCTCTAGACTTTACAACTCCTTTAAAGGGGTCTATACTAGTTACATTTTTAAAAAAAAATACATTGGGTTTTTTTCCCTCTTATTAAATTTATAATGGCACTAGTTGGGGATTATCTATTTACCTTATATTGAGCTTTAAGGAAGCTTCCATTATATTCAATATTTAAAGTGATTGTAAACTCTTACATACACCCAGTTAAGTACTAACTTCAGGTGATACAGATATGAAACAAGTACGTCTACATAAGTTGTACCTGTTTATCTGCAGCCCCCTCACAGTTTGAGAGCTGCAAGGCATCAGCTATAGCGGCGAACGATGCTTGTAGCCTCATTCACAGAAAACTGAATGATGTGGCCGTGTGCGCAGAGTTCCGCACACCCATGCTGTTTGCAATTTGTGACAGTGGGTGCAGTGAGAAATGCATGTTTTGAACATGGAATATGTTATTACCTGAATAAGGGGAAATCACTCGCTTCACTAAAGCAGAATTGATTGTCTAATATGCAGTGCCAGTTGTATTCTGACAGCAGGCACCTGTCAGAATACACAGTCAGTGACTGGATCTCTCCCAGCTCCTTCAACAAAGATCAATTGAAAATAGACCTTTGTCAAGCTCGGTGGTGCCAACAGGGCCATCTATATAATGAATTTTGGATGATTCAGTAGAAACTGGCCAAAAGTCTATACCCATTTGGGCTAAACCCAACTCATGACATATATGATCTGGATGAATATTATATTTTCTTTTAAGAGGGGATATAAGGCTATATAAGGATATAAGCATGTATTATAAGGCTTGATGCTAATAGTAGTGGAAATGTTTCTGTGCATTAACACCATCCGGTTTTGTCATCTGATGTCATCATGTACAGCTTTTCCTGAGCTTAAATAAGGTTACATTTTATGCATAAATGGAGGGATTTGTAACATCCTTTTCTGTCTACGTTAATTTTTCTACGATCGGATACTGCAACGCAGTACTTTTGATTATGTCCTAAAGTGACAATATGGTTTAATTTTAATACTATATGCAGATATTCCTCCCTGCAAATATACAGTTCCATAGTATAGGATTTAATGCGCAGTTTGCTAAATTGCCCCTCTACCTGGGAACTTGGAAGACTGTACATTTGACTGTTTAGATTAGACTTCAAAGTGATTTTCAATTAATGTATTCTAAACATCAATCCCTTTTTTCCTCTCTCCAAACAGATGTTACCTGACCTGAAAGCAGACAACCAGAGGCTAAAAGATGAAAATGGAGCCTTAATCAGAGTTATAAGCAAGCTTTCCAAATAGAAAATGGTTTTACCACAGCGGCAGTTTAATGGCATTGCACATGTGTAACTCCAGTGGACCATAACGTGGCAGTCACTGGATACATGGGGGAAAATTCCTTGGCAACTAACTTTCAGAAATCCTGCCAAACTCCCTCTTTTTTTTTTTTTTTTTTTTTTTTTTTTCATTTTGTACAAAAAAAAATTTGTATTAAAGTGCGGCTGCTGAGGAGAGACAGTGACTATGAATTCTTGTTTACAGTTACAAAGTGCAAGAAAAGTGTTCAAGGCCAGAAGCCTCCTATATTTAACCAGTAAGCCTTAGTTGTACATATGCCTTTTTGCTATCAAAAAGCTTTCTGCTACCACAGACAAGTTACCACACAGTTTATGTTGTGCCACACATGAAATCTTTCAGTTCACTTTATTTTTACTTTTATATAACATTCTCTTGAAATTTTAAGTCGGTGAGTGTGCCAGCAGTTCCTTTATATAGTTTGTAGACCTCTTATTGAAGATGTACTGTATTTAGCCTGTAATGGTCATGCTGATGTACTGACAAAGCTTACTGTGATGTCAGCAACACAAAAAGTTACAGGTTGACTAGGCCTAATGTATAGGTTTACAAAATATACAAGTTTGATCATTGTGAAATCACTTTTAATGACTTATTTGACTACTCAGACATTAGTGGGGAAGTTGAATTTACCACCTGTGCTAAGCTAATCTCTGGAAAAGGAGAAAGTAAAACCTTTCCCTTCTAGCCATCACTTTTTATAAGGTTTGAATGAGATGTTCAGTACTATAGCTTCCACACTCATTTTTAGCAGAAACTGATTTTTTGTTTTGCATGTGTATATATTTGTGTGTGTGTGTGTATATACAAAGGTATATAGATATGCTAGCTTATATCTATATATTGGTATATATGGAGAAACTGTATCGTTCCAAAACCACTGTGTGGCATGCTCAGATCCTCCACCTTGTCCGCAATGTCTGTTACTCCAGGTTAGATTATTCTTAAGTAGTAAGTGATCTTAATAAAGTTCGGTCATTTTATGGTATATTGTCTATTTTACGGAGGCGTGACTTTAGTTATAACTGTAAAATATTCTGATTTTTGTTATTTTTCTTTTTAAGTCACAACTATTAAAAGTATGTTGTTATTTCACTACATTTCATGTTTCTTTTGAGTGCTGTCAATATCATTTGTGCTAGGCAGAGTGAAGTCACTTAGGATTCTAACATGCACTCTCTTGTGTAAATGCACTGTTACCATGTCAGAAGGCATGTAATTTAATACCACCGTCATATCTATTTTCTACATTTCAGTGGCCTTTTTGCAGAAAGTAACAAATATTATAAATATGTATGTGTATACAGCTAAGTGAGAGTTGCTGCTTTTTTTTTTTTTAAGCTTTTATATTTTCACTGACCCATGAGAATGACAGCGTAACAATGGCACATGAATTATCTAATCCACTGAAACAGCTTGGTCATTAAAACAAAGTTGTAAATTGTAAAGCTTTCAGCAGCTATTGTATTGTTGACTATAATGTATACTATATTAAATGTGAATTTGTACCCCTTTAATTTACAAGAAAAGGTCATTGTGATCTACTGCCTATTTTTTGGGGTTTTTGGTTATCCAGACTTTGATGTCCTTTTTGTTTTGGTTTCTCAGTTTTATGAAGATACATTGTCTTGCTCTTACTGCCAACCTCAGGATTCTTGACTTTTTAAGGTACAAAGATAATTGTGGGGGTGTTGCCGTTCATTTATTGTGTATGTGAGGGTCTTACAAATTTGCATCTTGAGGGTGCAAGTAAAAAAGAACTGTACAGCAGCCGAAGCTGCATGATTGTGGAAATGCTAGATTGCTTAAATTATGGGTTATACTTGGCAAAGTTTGGGTGTCTGTGAAGAATGATTAAATATTTCTAATTTAGTATTTTATATTTAGTTTATTTATTCTTTATCTAAACAGATTGGCAACTGTGCTACAGTGATTTTATTGGTGGTAATGAGCAGCCTCTGTATCTGCATGAAACTCGTAACAAACCTAGTCTTTTGAGAAAAATGTATTTTGACATATACAAATAAAAATGAATGAAACTATTTCCCTGTGTGTGTAAACATGTTAAAGGAGTAATTGCATTGAAGGCTTTTTAACGCTGGCATTAACGGGTATGTAATACTTTGAATCTATATCATAGCCTTTTGGGTCAAATGTCTGCATATTGCATTTGCACATGTTTAAAATGCTTTGCTGACTAGTTTGGGTGAATCATCCAAATATTTATACTGCTTGTGAAATAAAGGTCATTAAATACAAGCTCTAAGATCAACAGCGTGACTTCTCCCATAGTCTTTACAAGGTCGCACAATGTTACACAGAAAACATTTAAATCAGATTTACTGCAATTGATATTACACGTGTTTTACCTAGAAGAGAAAAGTATGTTGGTTATCAAGTTATTCCCACACTGTAAATACAAAATGGCACTTTGTACTTTTGTAAGATTGCTGTATCACTTTGTCATTTAAAAGGGGTTTCTTTAACAGATAGAAAATGTTTATTGAAAAGTACAATGAAGTACAAGCAATGCAGCATACATACAGGGTAATGAGCAAGGGAAACACGAGTATAGGCAACCATAACCATGTGGACTGCATATGAAACACTCAATAAGCTTTCCTACCAATATAAAAGTCAGAAGCAAAATTGTAGCAAATGAACAGCATTAAGCAAGCCTAGAAGAAAAAAATTCAATCTGCATGTAAGGTTAAGTGATATCAGGACATTCTCAAAGCTGTGTGAAGGAGAGGGAAAAGGGAGGAAAGAGATGCATATGATAGAGGGAAAAGGGGGGGGGGGGTGAGAACAGCAATGGAGGAATGACACCATGTTCACCAGTATAAGAAAGGATCCAAAGGGCTACATAGCTCCACTGTCCTAACTATGGGGATTGGCTCAAGCCCCAAGAGTCAATCCAGGCAGACCAAATCTTATCAAACTTTTTTGGACAGTTCCTACTTGCGTAGATTAACTTGTACATCGGCAAAGCTCTATCCAATGGTGGCACACCATGAAGACAAATTAGGGTGAGATGGGGTCCAATCCAAGGGTTCAGTAACCAATTCTATTAAATTCAGCTACTACTGCCTGCCAGAAGGACATAATTGAGGGGTTCTGTCCACGCTATATGTAGGAGGGAACATACCGAAGAATGGCAGCATGTGCAGGAAGGATTATCCGAGCGTGAAATGGCAGCCAACCGGTGCAGGCTAAAAAAGGTCCTATGGAGAAACTTTGAATGGCTTAGGTTGAGTTGGTGGCATCGGAAAGGGAGAGCGTAAGGTACAGAGAGGATAACTTTCCCCAGCACGTTCAAGATGAGCAGCCTCCCAAATGGGGTCAGACTCAATAAGAGGAGTAGGGAATTGTGCCTGGACCATGCATCTCAACTCAAATACCTAAAGAGCATACTGTGAAAGGTTATACTTAGTCCTAAGGTCAGAAAACCCCCACTAGTCTGATAATATGCTTCAGGGCCACCACACCATGAGCTGTCCACAACTGTGATCCCAGATGCTTTGCTGATGAGGAAGACTAGGGGTTACCCCATTGGGGGGGGGGGGGGGGGTATATGTGGGAAATGGGGCAGATGAGAACAGTGTTTTTGCTTTGGCCTTATGACAGACCAAAACAAAGGTTTTCATTAAGCTAGTAACAGCTGGGTGGGACCTGGAGCCCCTGAAAACAAAATTTAGAGTACCATATGAGCCTAATAAGGCAGAATCCAAGGTAACAGCCGTATTGTTTCCAAGTTGTGAAAACCACCAGCGCACCATTAGCAGTGTGAGCAAATGTGTGACGGAAAGACCGCCCTACAATAGAGGAAGTTGTAACATTGATTATGCAAGATGTGGGGTTTCTCCGGTCCACTCAAAGGGGGACAATGTCGCCCAGTTTGGTAAAGATGGATTTCGGTAGGGTAACTGGAGTATTTCTAAAATAGAAGAATTTTGATAAGTAAGCTTTCTTAATGAGATTAACCACTTCAGCCCCGGAAAGTTTTACCCCCTTCCTGACCAGAGCACTTTTTGCGATTCGGCACTGCGTCGCTTTAACTGACAATTGCGCGGTCGTGCGACGTTGTACCCAAACTAAATTTGCATCTTTTTTTTCCCACAAATAGAGCTTTCTTTTGGTGGTATTTGATCACCGCTGCGTCATTTTTGATCGCCGCTATAAACAAAGAGCGACAATTTTGCAAAAAAAAAAAAAGATATTTCTTTTTGCTAAAATTCAAATCCAAAAAAAAAAAAAACATTTTTTCATCGGTTTTGGCCGATTTTATATTCTTCCTCATATTTTTGGTAAAAAAAATCGCAATCAGCGTTTATTGATTGGTTTGCGCAAAAGTTGCCGCATTTACGGATGATTCATTTCTGGGATTTTTAGCAGTACTGCGATATTGGGCGGACATGTCGGACGTTTTTGACACTTTTGGGACCAATGACATTTATACAGCGATCAGAAATTTAAATGTCCACTGATTACTGTGTAAATGTCATTGGCAGTGAAGAGGTAAACCTGCAGGGGGTGATCTAGGGGATAACTGTGTTCCCTGGGCGTGTTCTAACTGGGGGGGGGGGGCTGGGCTACCATGGGCATAAGAGATCTAACTGATCCCAGTGACAGGGTTCAGTAGATCTCTTATGTCCCCATTGAAAGATCCGGGAACCGCCGTGTTTATATCGGCAGTTCCCCTTGCTTTGGCTCTAGCAGCTCATCGCGGCTCGCCGCCGGACATGGGGTCCGCCTGAGCCGCGGGCACACTCCTCTGGAGTGTGTCGGGCACGAGAGCGCACCGCCGGCGGCCCGCGATCGCCCCCTAGCTGCGATTCGCGCTAAGCGTCCACACCGCTGCAGTAAATATACTGCGTGCGGTGTGGAACCGGTTAAAGCGGATGTCCACCACCCCTTTTAAAATTAAGTAGCAGCCACACATACAGTAGCTGCTGACTTTTTACTTTAGGACACTTATCTGTTCTGAAGTCCAGCGATGTCGGCACTGCCACCGATCTTCAAATGTGGCCCAGGCTCCCGGATGTGGGGAAAGGAACACCTGTCAAACAGGTTTCCTCCCACCCCAAACCCCCCCCCCCCCGAAAGGTGCCAAATGTGACACCTGAGGGGGGGGGGGATCCGACGAGCACAAGTTCCACATTTGGGGGGTGCTCCGCTTTAACCCTACCTACTGGAGTGAGAGGGATTTGCAAGATGCACATGTCTGGGAGAAGAGCTTGAGGAGAAGGAATAGTTTAAGATCAATGTATGTCGCCAGAGAGCTGCCAACATGTATCCCAATGTATGTAAACCTATCCACCCATCAAAGCACGGTATTCGTAACCAGTTTTGGATGGGAAGGGCTGAACAGGAAAATAAGACCTCTCCTAGTTGACTAATCCTGGAGAAAGTGTCAATTATCTGTAGTGCAGTTTTTCAATGCGGACGACATAATCCTGAGATGAAGGTAACGCCACCATATTAGAACAATTTGTCTTAAATCCCATACACTTCGATTCAGAGTACATTTTATAAAATTGTTCGGAAACCAATCTTGTCCAGGCCTTTCCCGCTGACTGAAGAGTGGATATAGCCAACTGCACCTCCCCATGCGTGATGGGGGATCTTGCCTTTTCCTAGAAGTGTCTGCAAGTCATGGGAGGTCAGTATGTACAAGGTAAGCAAGTCCTCCACTGCATATGCCACTCTAGAGCTATAGAGGCCTTGATAATAGAAGGTAAAATTGTCATTAAGTGAGGGTCAGTAAAAGTTAAATGTTACCCTTTAATCAGACAGTGCTTGGAAAACATTCTAAAATTGTAACCTGTTTTAATTGGTGCATTTTGAAAGTCACATGGCCATTTTCCCAGGAATTCAACTCATAAAATGCCTTGCGTTACATGATGAAGAAATGCATTTAAAATGTACTAATGATGCATTATGTGCTTTGAGGAAAATACATGTGTGTTTTCTAACAATTGTGTGAATGGGATCATGGCAATTGAAAACACTGCTCTTTGCATTGCAGTGGATTTGTTTACCAGCTGGCTACTCAAATTAGGTGATAATACCAGAATCTGTAAGTAGTAGGTTTCACCCTAAGGCCTCGTGCACACAGGATGTGTTTTGACTGTTTTACAGCTGCTGTTTTCAGCTGCAGATGTTTTTTTTCTACAGTCAATAAACCCTCCAAGTTCATGCACACATAGGCTGTTATCAACTGTTTTTTAGCAGTGACGTTTTTGAGCTGTAAAAAAAAAATAAAACAAGACCAGTGTGTTCTGAGAGATGTTTTTCAGCTGTAAATGTTGTTCCCCAACGTGTTTTGACGTTTTAGATCAATTGGGAAAAAAAAAACGCAGGCCTTTAAAAATGTACAAAAACGCCGGTTATATAACGCTGGTAAAAGCTGAAAAAAAATCACTGATAAGCTACTGACATTTTTTTTTAAAGTCCTGTGTACAGTACATGAAGCCTAAGGCCTCATACACACGGACGTTTTTACAGCTCTCCATGTTATTCATTGGCCCCTTAAAAACTCCAACGTTTTTGAGCTGTAGATGGCGTCGTTAGTGAGCTGAAAGTAGAATCCACGGCCAGTGCGTTCCAAGGCTGTAATGTTTTGGCGTTTTTGATGCCAACGCCACAAAACGCTCACTAACGCCGTACCGATGTTAACCAGTTCCCGACCGCTCGCCGTGTTTTCAGGAGTAATCACATGCGGAAAAAAGAGAAGTACTGCCTCCACAGGCTTTTGAGCTGCATTCTGCCTGAAGCTATTGAGTCAGACTTTCTTCTACGCCCTCCACCCCATTCTTCTCAGTTCTCCCCACCACTATGGGCAGTGTTCCCTGACACCTCGGCTACAACACCACCACGGCTCACCTGGCACTACTTCACTTCCCATCAAGTCCCACAACATCCACCGTAAGTGAGCTCTAGCATAAAGGTTATCTCGTGGAATGTGAAAGACCTACGCTCACCTCACAAGCGCATGGCGATACTTCTCACCTCCGTCGTCTCAAAGCAGACGTCGCTTTCCTCCAAGAATCACACCGATTAGAGTCAGACTTTGTTAGACTGCGCAAACTATGGGTTGGCCAGGTCTATGGTTCTCCAGCCGTCAAGGGGGGTGTAGTCCTCCTCCTACACAAGATTCCAGGGCCAAGTCACCTCCACACACACAGACTCCCAAGGACGTTTATGCTCACTCGTTGTCAGGCAACAATCCTGCGAATGGGCGCTCACCAATGTCTATGCGCCCAACTCCCCGTCCAAAGAATTTTTCCAGAAACTCACTGAACACGTAGCCCCTTTACTCCATTTACCATCCATTTTAGCAGGCGACTTTAATGCAGGGATGGACCCTACAGAGGACAAGTCACATCCCAGGGGAAACACACATTCCATCGATTCACCACTACCTACCCACTTAAGACATTTTGCAGATAGTCTACACCTAACTGACATCTGGAGATTGGCGAACCCTGTGGGCAGAGATTTCAATTTTTTCTCCTCTCCACACAAGTCGCTATCCAGAATCGACTATATCCTTGCCAACCCTAGGCTCCTCACCCACACATCAGACCCCCAAATACATGCCATGGCCATCTCCGACCACACTCCCGTCTCTGTAAACTTCACTGACCCCTCACCATCTGCGGACTTCCGAATCTGGCGCTTCCCTTCATTTCTCGCCCATGATCACGACTTAAAGATAAATCTAGCAGAGGTATGGAAGGAATACACAGCTAACAATGAACAACATCTCCAAGACAGCCCCAACCTCTTCTGGGACACGGGGAAGGCGGTCCTTTCATACGCATCTTATACGCATCTTATGTTAAAAAATGGACACACCAGGGGTACACTAAAGCCAGCAAACTGCTCAGAGATGCCCAACTACTCCTCTCCAGCAGTAACACACGAATCCATAGAGAGCAGTGGCAGACGGCGAAGCAGGAGTTTGACAACTGGGCCAAAGAACAAGAGAGCCTGCACAAATCTCTGACTGATTTAAAATACCATAAATTCGGCAACAAGCCTGGTAAATTACTGGCTGTCCTCTGTAAAGGCCAGTATACCCCTACCCATATAGCCTCCCTCAGAAATAAGGAGGGCACACTGGTCTCTTCCCCGAAAGAAGTGAACAAGGCCCTCAAGCATTTCTATGCAGCACTTTACGGCCATGACCCCATCGAGGAAGAGGTAGCTTTATCTTTCCTGGAGGGGATCCATCTGCCGTCCATACAAAAATCGCAGCTGGCCCTTCTCAATGCCCCGATCTCACTACATGACATTTGCCAGACCATCAACACCTTGGGCACAAGCAAAGCCCCCGGCCCGGATGGCTATACAGCCGAATTTTACAAGCTGAACAAAGATACGATCGCCCCCACACTACAAAAAGTCTCCATTCACATTCTGGCGGGCAACCGTTATATTCAGTCCGGGTTTGAAGCCCACATAAAACTGATACCAAAGAAGGGCAAAGACCCTACGGATCCTGCGTCGTACCGCCCAATTTCCTTACTGAATATAGACTCAAGTCTTATCCAAAATTATAGCCAACAGGCTAGCCAAAATTATGCCAGACCTCATCCATCCCTCCCAATCGGGCTTCACTCAGGGCAGGTCGGCGACATCCAACATTAGGAAGGTGCTGGCTGTCCTTGAGCAAGCCAGGACCGGCTCCAGCGGGGACATCGCTATTGTCACGCTCGATGCAGAAAAAGCATTCGACAACATAAGCTTCCGGTGGCTGGAGCTGGTCCTGGGCAAATTTGGCTTCGCAGGACCCTTCCTTCACCTAATCACCCAAATGTACTCAGCTCCCACTGCAAACGTGGTTGCAGCAGGGATCCTCTCCAACACGTTCAACCTACACAAAGGCACTCGCCAAGGCTGCCCCCTATCTCCCCTCTTGTTCAATCTAGCGATCGAACCCCTCTCCCGGTACCTAACATTCCACTCCAAAATCCATGTCGTTAACTTAGGTTCGCAGTCGGTACGCACTGCGTTATTTGCAGACGATATCCTCATATTCACCTCTGACCCAGAAAATGATTTGCCACATATCAAGGACATCTTCACCACCTTTTAGAGAGTGTTCTGGCCTACGTATAAATTTCACCAAAAGTGATGTACTCCCGCTATTTCACTCTCGGCCTCCCGCTCTGCCTTCCCCGTGGCCCGCCATAACATCACTTACTTGGGGATAAAAATAGGCAAAACCCCCTCTTCCATATACCACCTAAACTTTACCCCGACAATCAACAGAATGATAGCGGAACTAAACAATTGGACGAATCTCCCCCTGTCAGTCTTTGGCAGATAAAATATATAAAAATAGCGGCGCTTCAATACATGAAAAACCATTTGATTTTGCAGCAAGTATTGATCAATCTTCAGTAATAATTTGACTCAATAATATAGCTAGCTTGATATAGTCCAATAATAGTTCATAGAAATGTTCCAAAGGCTTAGATAGCAGAAACTTCACTTCCAATAGCAAAGGCACCCAGTGATGAAGATGTAGAAACACCAAAACGTTACACTCAGTGTCCACCACCAGTAATGCGGGGCCGCTTACCAGAAAACATGTGGCTTCCAAACTAATGGAAAAGCCAAGAGAAGCTTGCAGGGACGTATTACTCCCTTATGGAACCGGCTGTAACAAAAGGCACTCTTCTATACGTCAAGGGAAATGACACCAACGCTCATCCAAAAAGATAAAAGAATGACCATAGCGTGATACTGTTTAAGCATTTAATAAAGGTATAAAAGCATATTGCACTCACATGATATGGAGATAAAAACAAGCATCCAAGTAAGAGATCCAGGTGAATTCACTGTATACTTCCTTCAATAAAACGAACACAGAGACGCACTTTCAGATGTCGCGCCGACCGGTTTCGTCATATAATTGACGTCGTCTGGGCCTTATTTTATTGTCTTTGGCAGATGTCACCTTTTTAAGATGTCCAGTTTCCCCAAGCTTCTGTACCCCCTACAAACCATCCCTTTGTTGCTCACACACTGACATTTCCAGACTGAACAGGGCCCTCTCACACTTTATCTGGAAGAACAAGAAGGCCAGAATTGCACTGCAGAAATTAACCCTCCCCAAACACAGTGGCGGCTTGAATCTTCCCGACATCAGGCTTTACAACATCTCTTGCCTATTGAGAGTGGGGATGGATTGGGTGAGGAGAACGTCCAGATACTCCAATCATGAATTGGAGTCCCAGATTGTCTCCCCTTTTAGACTCAAAACACTCTTGCACTGCAATCTAGCATCTCTCCCATCCACCATTAAGCACAACCTTCTGCTCAAGGACACTATACTGGCATGGAGAGAGACATGCAAAACTCTGGGTGTCTCCTCCCATATATTCAAGCATCTACCTATCACGGGCCATCCCCACTTCCCGCAAGCCCTGACACCCCCTATAACAGCATGGGAAGAGCTAGGACTGACCAAATTCTACCAACTGTTTGACCCAGACTCGAACGCACCTCTTCCTACAAAAGTACTCTGCAGCACCTATGGACTTCCTTCTCACCACTTTCTTCCAATCCACCAAGCCGCAAGCTTCGCAATCAGCCTCTGCCCTGCGAAAGGGAAAAGATTCGGACATTCACTCCTAGACACCTTTCTGGAACACAATCATCACAGGATATCAGAGATCTACAAACCCCTTGCCACTCTGCCTGAGAGAATCTCCAAGACTCTTACTCACAAATCCTGGAATGGAGAACTTCAATCTAAGGATGCCTTCTCCCACATACTGCAAGGCTACAACATCACCTGTGCGCACATCCACAATGAGTTCTGGAGAGAACAACAGTACAAATTATTGCACAGAGCCTATGTTCCCTATCTAAAACTAAAAGGTTCATCCCAGGACGCTCTCTGCCCCTTATGCGGGACACCAAAACCCCAGCTCACCCACAAACTATGGACTTGTGCCATGATACAATCTTTTTGGCACAAGCTAGAGCTATTTGTCGCCTCCATTACAGGCCTCCCTCCCCATGGAAACAAATATGCTCTCCTCTTTGGACACTTGGATATACTGCCCCAAACACTCCCGAAAACATTGACCAATCTCCTGCAACGGAACAAAGCATTGATTTCTACCTGCTACATGGCTGCTAGGAGAGCTATCTTGAGACGATGGCTCTCGCCCACACCGCCTTTTCTCAGAGAAGTTGTAGCCGACCTAACTAATCTATCCAAGCAGGAGGAAATGGATCTAAAGAGGTCTGGTCTTTCCAGCCACTTTACCCCGACAATCAACAGTGTATTCAGGCTCTGGAAAGACCAGACCTCTTTAGATCCATTTCCTCCAGCTTGGATAGATTAGTTAGGTCGGCTACAACTTCTCTGAGAAAAGGCGGTGTGGGCGAGAGCCATCGTCTCAAGATAGCTCTCCTAGCAGCCATGTAGCAGGTAGAAATCAATGCTTTGTTCCGTTGCAGGAGATTGGTCAATGTTTTCGGGAGTGTGTGGAGTTGAGAACCACTGTCCTAGAGCTTTTAAAAGGCACTTTGGTGTTTCCTCCTGCCCTTTCTTCATGAGTATTTGTTACACGATGTTCTCAAACTAGGTTACAGGTATCACTCATAAACATGCTCATGTTCTGCACCGCACCACATTCTGTGAGCACCCCACAGGGAAATACCCTCACTTGTATACAAGTCTGAGACCAAGCGAAACGGAGTCAAATAAAAACAGGTGAACATTCGCTCTGCCGATGGCCCACACAATCCTCAGAGTGACAATGCATCCCTTGCATTGGAGCAAGATCAGACTCAAACGCTGGTCTTGGCATTCGATTCTAGCTTAATTTCAGGCATGCAACAGGAGGCCTATTTGAACAAAGCAGAATCCTCTGCATCTGTCACGTTTCCTCACACAAATTACTGCCTTTGTACTGCCATTTTTGTCCAGGGCACAAAAATGCCATGCCTCCTCTTCTAGGCAATGTTTCTCAAGCAGAGTCAGATCACAATATGCCAGTCCTAGAGGACACAGACATGCATTGAACCACCTGTAGTCCTGGGGCGTTATGCCAGTACTGCCACAAGACCGATTCAAAGGATTCTAATCAAACCTGTTGAAGGTTTTAAAGCCCAGCAGAGATTTCTCCTGATTTGGACTTAAAATCACTCAACTTCCTTAACCACTTCCCAGCCGGGCAATGGCTTTCTTATCCTGAGAAGACATATTTGTGATCGGCCGTGTCCATGAGACAGCCGCTGACTGATCAGAGTACTGGCTCGCTGGTGGGTTTTTTTGTTTGGGGGGGGGGGGGGGTGTCAAACAACCACCCCCCTCCCTGAACACTGTCTGTCAGTTGGTCCACTGGCACTTACACCATCTAGGAGGCGGCAGCCGCAGACATCAAGGAGCTTAGGGGTTCGGGGCATCAGTGGACATCAGGCTGCAGCAGGCAGCGTGCAGCGGCTCCTATGTGTTCTTGCTTCTGACGCAAGTCTCCTCCCCTCCTGCTAGGGGCCCAATCGGATCGCCTGTCCTTTCAGCCAATCAAGTGACGGGTATCAGACCCGCTTCCTGATTTTTGCAACACATCTGGGTGGGCTCTGGACGCAATGCTCTGCAGCCCGAGGCCACCCTATTTTTAAGCCGACTTAGTGCCTCTGCGTCTAATCAGTGCTTCAAAAAAAAAAAACCCATCCCTGCAATGTGTAAATGAAAAAAAAAATCCTGATCCATCCCCAGAGTTCTACAATGTTGCTATGGTAACATTATATTGCTCTAGTCCAGGGGTCCTCAAACTATGGCTCTCCAGTTGTTCAGGAACTACAATTCCCATCATGCCTAGTCATGTCAGAGTTTTACAATGCCTCATGGGATGTGTAGTTCTGCAACAGCTGGAGGGCCATAGTTTGAGGATGCCTGCTCTAGTCAGTGTGTTAGAAAAAAAATCATGAAAAAAAAATGTAATAAATAGTATGAAAAAAATAAGTTGTATTTATTTATTTTTATTTTCTGTCACCATTCAGTGTCCCTGATCATTGCCACACCAGTTATATGATGATGCTCTACTGCACTGGTAACAATATGTAAAAAAATTTTCAAGTTTCTTTGAAAAAAAATCAAGACGAAAAAAAATTACAACTTCAAAAAAAAGCCATGCCCCTTACTAAATACCTTGCACTGTCTACTTTCCAAAAATGGGTCATTTGGGGGTATTTCTACTGTCCTAGCATTTTAGGGCCTCAAGAAATTTTCAGATCTATACCATTGTTTCTGGACTATCTACTTTCCTAAAGACTAAATAATATACACTGATTTGGGTTATTTTCACCAAAGAAATGTAGCAGAATACATTTTGGGCTAAGTTTATGAGGAACAATTATTTATTTGCAAAAATTTAAAACCGAAATCAAGACAAACATTTAAAAAAAAAAAAAATCTGTATTTTTTTGTGTAGCAAAAAAGAAATATCCCAGTGGTGATTAAATACTACCAAGAGAAAGCTCTATTTTGTGTAAACAAAGTCATACAAATTTTGTTTGGGTACAGTGTAGCACGACCACACAATTGTCATTCAAAGTGTGACAGCACTGAAAGCTGAGACTTGGCCTGGGCAGGAAGGGGGTAAAAGTGCAGTCAATAATTTGACTCTGAGACGAGGGAAAATGGGAGCATCCATTTATATCCAAGATGCTTATCTGTATGTTTGTCGCTCTCCAGAGTGTTCACAAAGGTCTTAGCACCTCTACTTACCCTTTTCAGATCTCAGGGCATCCAAGTCGCAAGCCATCTAGACAGCCTTCTTCTGAAGGACTCTTCTTGCAGCTATTGAAAAATGCTCACAAGACACTTCAGACACTCCAAGCCTTTGGCTGGGTAATCCTCTTCAACAAATCTGCTTGCCATTGCGGTGGCCTACAAGAACAATAAAGGGCATACCAGGAGTCTGGCTGCTTTGAAGAAAGCACACTAGATTATCTCATTGACACACTGCCCAGCAATCCTCTGCGGTCCAGAAGTGGACAACTGGAAAGTGGATTATTTTGGCTGCTTTCATTTGGATCAATGGGTATGGGCCATTTATCCAGATGTCCTCAATCTCATATTCAAAAAAAAATGGGGAATTCCAGTTGTGGACATTCTAGCTTCCATAATCAACAACACACTGCCTCTATATGTTGCCAGAACAAGGGATCCTCTAGCTCGAGGGTCAGCAACCAGTAGATTGCAGACAGGTGACTGATAGATCACCTTTTGGGCTTGCTGACCCGCCATCCCATAACGTCGAACAGAGTGTTAATGCAGAGACTAATTCTAAAGTTGGAGCTTTAGTAGGGAGCAAGAGCCGCATAAGCTGATGCCTCCTCTGTAGTGCTGGCTCCTGTCCCATGCAGAGTGATACCAACTGCACTCCACCTCTTATCGCAGCTAGCGGTCTTCAGAGTCGTGTCAGCAGCAGGAAAGAAAAGATATTCAGATTGGTGTGAAGCAATCCACTGGGCATAATAGTTTAGGGCTGCTTTCACATTGATGTGCTGTTGTTTTCCCACACTGCAAGTGCAGTGCAATGTACCTGCAGCCTTCCTGTGGTTTTGGTACGTGTACCCATAGACTTCTATTATATTTTGTGGGTCTGGTGCACCACACCTGCAGGATATAATAGAAGTCTGTCAAAGTGCAGCTAACCCAGGAAAGTTGCAGATGCACTGCGCTGAACCTGGGGTGCAGGTGAACTGCAGCGAATCGGTGTGAAAGCAGCTTTTCATTAACATTTGCACAGTTTAAGACGTGTTTTTATCACCCCCACCTCAATGCACCTCCTTTAGCTGCAGTGGCCAGGGGTGTACACATGTCGCAGCTGCAGCAGGAGTTTTACGCCCTGTGATGGTGGGTGTAGCACCTACCAAGCATAACCCATTCAAGTGAATGAGGCCACTCTGCAAGTGCCCTGCAACCTTGTGTAGTATAGCAAACAAGGGGTTAAAGCAGGCAGTGTTATGTTGCGTTCTTGCCACTTGCTTTAACACCTTGGACCCTGCAGAAGTATACGTTTGCAGGGCACTTGCAGAATGGCCCCATTTACTTGAATGGGTCACAATTAGCAGGCAGTAGCACCCACCAAAAGCAACAGGGTGCTTAATTCCTGCTCTGGCATGTGTACACCTTTGGCTGCTGCCTCAACTCAACCGCAGGGTTTTATCACCCCCCCAACTTTATATGTAAATGAGCTCTAAGGGTGTCGCTGCCGATTGCAAGGAAGGGCTCATTCACACGTGCTCCTCTGAAAAGCGATCTGAATGTGTTTGACAGGTGCTGAGGAGACCATATGCTGCCTCCTCACCACCTCATTTAAGCCCATGATTGCAGTGCAATGCACGCAATTGCAACACAGTAGTGTGGCAATTAACCACTTCAGCCCCGGGAGGATTTACCCCCTTCCTGACCAGAGCACGTTTGCGATACGGCACTGCTTAATTTTTAACTGAAAATTGCGAGGTTGTGCGACGTTGCACCCAAACAAAATTTATGTTTATTTTTTCCCCCACAAATAGAGCTTTCTTTTGGTGGTATTTGATCACCTCTGCGGTTTTTATTTTTTGCGATATAAACAAAGAGCAACAATTTTGAAAAATAAACACTTTTTTTTTTTTTTTTTTTACTATAATACATATCCAAAAAAAAAACTATAAAAATATTTTATTTCTCAATTTAGGCTGATATGTATTCTACATATTTTTGGTAAAAAAAATTTGCAATAAAAGTATATTGATTGGGTTGCTCAAAAGGTATCACGTTTACAAACTATGGGAATAGATTTATGGCATTTTTATTATTAATTTTTTTTTACCAATAATGGTGATCTGCGATTTTTGTGGGGAAGGGGGGGGTCTTAGGCTGCATGTCAGCGTATTGAATCAAGGGCAGATTCGCTTCAAATCTGCCCGTGATTCAATACACCAGCGCTGATATGTGAATGGTAGAATGCGGGGCGCATATTTGAGATGCCATGCATTTGAATGACACCACAAAATGTTGTGCGGCTCTGCTGCAATTTTCATGCGATAAAGTGTGCTGAAATTGTGGCAACACACATCGCGGGATGCATGTCGCCCCAAAGTTGCGCCTGAACTATTTTCACAAAGTAACTCCATGTCAGCTTTCAGGGTCAGGTGTATGATGTCCCATTTGAGGAGAATAAATACAAGTCCACTCCACACACCACTCTACAGCAGCATGTTTCTGCGCACACCCTGATTGACTTACCATATCTGCCTGCATGCAGCTGAGAGGGCTGAGTCCCACCACTGATGAGGCTGGCCACACCCTCTCCCCGAGTCCCTCCCAATCACATTTCTAACCTAGCAACGAGGCTCCGCCTCAGCAGGGAAGCAGAGCGAGTGCTGTATCACGGATCACCTGCGGGGCGGAGGACACAGGGAGGAGAAATCAGTGTCCCGGCTTCTGTCTGCTTGTGTGCAGGGCTGCAGCCAATGCTTCTCTGTTGGTGGCACGCGGGCCAGTGGCTGGCTGCTAAAAGTGTAAATTCATTATGATGCTGCTGTTGGGGGTGCGGGCAGACCCTGAGGATGCTCGGGCCCCTTACAAGTGTATTGGTTGCCCCCCTCCGATGGCGGCCCTGTCTCCTTTTGCCTCTCCCAGGTGTTCTAAGCCCAAGTCCAGGACTCGGAGGACTTGGTTCCCTCACAAACTTTTGACAATAAGACCCCATACACACTATTAGGTTTTCTGTCTTCAGATTTAGCAAAACCATATAATATGAGGTCAAACTTTAAGAGTTTCAGTTTGTATGCAATCAGGCAGGCCCTTGCACTACATGCTTTTGGTAAATCTGAAGACAAAAATCTGCAGAAAATCTAATAGTGTGTGTGGGGTCTAAGACCTTCCAAACCTATGGTGCAGTCCTCCCCACAATGAGGGGGTTCCCCCTCATCCCACAATGTGTGTATGTCTCTAAAGCCTCGTACACACGCTTAGATTTTCGGACGACAGAACGTTTGTTTTTTGTTGGATGCTTGTCTCATGTCGAAAGTGAAGAGCGTACTAACAATACGAAAATTTTCGTACAACCAAATTGAACGCCAGAAGGGATGTAATGTGTTGATTAGCTTTGTATGTATTTTTTCATTTCTGAGCATCCGTAGTCTTTATCAAATGATTTTTTGCATATGAAAACCGTACTAATGATACAAAAATCGGACGTTGACTTGACATACGAAAAAAAATTTTCTGGTCTGCACATCCAACTTTTTTTTGTCGGAAAAATCAAAATCGGCTGTTGAAAGGAGCATACTAATGATCCGAAAATCAGGCGATCGGTCGTCATATGAAAATTCCCGTCCGAAATTTGCATCGTGTGTACGTGGCTTTAGTCCTTGTATCCACCTGGACTGAAAGCATATAGGATGAGCATAGGTGAGAGATATGGCGTTTGGGGGTTACAGACTAGAATTTCTAACTTTACCTCAACCCTGCTTTATGTTGTCTCAGCTGCTAATGTCCAAGCAATGATTAGCAGACCCTCTTACAACTCCTCTACCAATGAGTCATTGCTCTCATTCTGAAAAAAAAAATAAAGGTTTCAGAGTTTCTATTCAGGCCTATTCACCATTAACAAAACACTATTCCCAGTTTGGACCCGAGAAAGCTCAATTCTTTCATTCAATTGAAAAAGTTCTGTATGGAATCTTCCCAATTGGTTTTTGCTTCCCTCCTTCTGGGAGACTTTCTGACCTTTGAGGACATCAAGGATGCCTACCTGTATGGGACATACACTTTACATGAAGGTGCTGGCTCCTGTACGAACACTGCTACACTCTTGGGCTACTCCCATACTAGGAAACCTGGACAACATCAAGCTGGAACCTTCAAGGTTTCGGCTGGATCCTTCATAAGTCAACCCTGGAACCGTACTGTTATATCTAGGTATCCTAGATGCTGCTCAGTCCAGGGTTCTCCTTACACAGGAAAATTCCCACCCCTCCATTCGAATGTTTAGACTCCACATGAGAGTTGTGAAGTTGATGGCCTCCCACAGTCATGTGCACCAGACACCCAAGGCCAGATTATACATTGGTCTGGAAGATGCTTACAATGGAGGTCAGCTTTTAAGATTGTGGAGGAGCCCTGAACAACTTTACGGTGCTGGGGACATGGGTGCCAAAGAGGAAGCTCATTTTCCAATCCTGGAGCTACATGGGATTCAGTTATCCCCCCAACGCTGGACCTCTCGACTGCAGTCATCAGATCTGGATTCAACCGAACATTGCCAAAGCCATGGCATACATCAATCATCAGGGAGGAGCCAGAAGTCTTGCAGCGCACAGAAAACCTGACCTAATTCTGAGGCGGAACATCACATTCTAGCACTGTCGACAGTGCACATCCCAGACATGGAAATTTGGCAGGTGGACTTCCTAATTTGATAGTGTCTGAACTTAGCAAAATGGCCACTTCACCCAGAGGTATTTCAGGACCCCTGTCGTAGGTGGGGGAACAATGAATGTGGACCACTTGGCTTGCAAATTCAGCAACAAACTGGACAAGTTTTTTTCAGGTCCAGAGATCCTCTGGCCATAGCAGTGGATTATCTGGTGGCATCAGTTCAACCTGATTTATTACTTTCCTCCTCTAAAGCTGGAGATAGAGGGCATTCCCGTGCTACTTATCACATTGAACTGGCTCAGGGAGATGTGATATTTTGACCTCATCAAACTCCTAGCAGACTCTCCGTAGGCTCCCTCAGGGGCATTTCTGAATGAAGTGGGCTTGTGTGCCATATCATGAGTCAGCCCCCCTTCCTCCTCCTGTGTCCAGGCTCATTTCATACAATATTCAAGGTAAAGCGTTAATGTGCTAGTATGCATCACATAATGTGAAACTTACCTGAAAACAAAGCCATCCAACTTTGAGCTGTCACTGCTGAGAGGGTTTCCATCTTCACCCGGTCTTCCTTTCAGGTTCGCAGACTCCAGCTGTGTGAGTGGCCAGAGCCAAGATGATGTCACTCCTGCACATGCATGCAGGAGCCATCGCTTACAGCACAGGACTCTGAAGTATTGGCCTAGGTGGCCCCGCAGAGCACATGTGCTGGTGATGTCACCAGCTGCATGTACAGTAAATGTCTCGTAAACAGTGCACGTTTAGGAGATATTTACAGTACCTAATAGGTAACTCAGAGATCGGAATTTACTCCCACTTTAACAGTACTCATAAAGGTAATCTGGCTTTACACTTAAGAGTCAAAACAGTATGACAAAATGTGAGCAAGGCCAGGATAAAAGTTCTGTGGCATGCAGAGAATGGTAGATGTAACAAGATTGCATGTAACAGTGGGAAGGGCTTGAAGGAGAATGAATAAACCAAACTGGAGCCTATCCGCTGTGCACAATTCACACCTACTGTATGCCACAGTCTTTGTATCTACAAAATACTGCTAACCGTGGTGAAGGAAGGAATGTCCCTGCTACAGTGTAAGGAAACAAGGTCTTGTGTCAGTGGTGTCACTGGAAGAAGAAACAGCCCTATATCTCTGGCATTACTGGAGGGAAAAAATGTCCCTACATTGGTGGTGCCACCATAATGAAAAAAATTCTTTGTTGGTGTCACTGGAAGGAATAAACGTCCGTGTCAGTGGTGTCACTGAAAGGAATAAAAAGTCTCTTCGTCAGTGGTGTCACTGGAGGGAAGAAATTACAGTAAGGGAAGGTAGTACAAGGTGAGCAATTAATGATCGGGACAGGCAGTACAGTGGGGACAGTTAAGGGAAAAGGCAGTACCAAGGTGGGGGGGGAGAGGCAATTGATGATAAGAGCAGGTAGTACAGAGAGGGGCAGTTTATGGTGGAGGCTGGCTGTACTGAGGGGGGCAGCTGGTGGAGGCAGGCAGTACAGAGGGGGGCATTTTGATACGATGGACAGGCAATAAAAAGGACAACAGTTGCTGGTGAGGGTAAGTAGTAAAGAGGGTAAATAATGGTCGGGATAGGCAGAACAAAGGAGAGAGGGAGACAGTTGATGGAGATGAAAGGCAGTACCAAGGGGAGCAGTTACTGCTGGGGCACGCAGTACAGATGGGGGCAGTTGATGGTAGGGACAGACAGTACAAAGAGTGTGTGGGGGGGCAGTTGATGGTAAGGGCAAGTAGTACAGAAGAGGGAAGTTGATGGTGGGGACAGAGTACAATGGGGGCTGTTAATGAGGGAGGGCAGTGCAAAGAGGGGTAAGAGGGGAGGTAGTACGGGGGGGGGTTGTTGATGGTAAGGGCAGACAGTATACACAGCCTCCATTATTCCCACCAAATCTCAGTTGCCACTTTTCATTATGCACGCACTAACCTCATTCTTAAGTTTAGGCCCCCAGAATTTGGTAGCTGATTTGGCACCCATTCCAAGGCTCTGGGGCTTCAATCTCTCCAGCCCTGGTTTACAGGGACAGGGCTAGAGTCTCCAGCAGCTGACCCAACAAATAATCTTCCCCTTTCTTCTCTACCAGGCCGTGCTGTTCAATCAAGTGGTGGGGAGGAGAGGGATCCAGTGAGGCAAGCATTATGGTTAGTCTTGAGTCCATTTATTGCAACATCCCAACAATAATCCACACAGGACAGTAGCAGGTACAGAAGGTTGACACGTTTCACACAAAGATGTTGTGCTTATTCGTATGTTATGAATAAGCACAGTGTATTTGTGTGAAACGCGCCAACCTTCTATACCTGCTACTGTCCTGTGTGGTTTATTGTTGGAATGTTGCAATAAATGGACTCAAGACTAACCATGGTGTGCAGCCATTTCTTACCTATACATGAGTTCCATGGAAGCAAGCCAGGGCTAGCACCCATGAGTAGAGTCCAATCAATATAATTATCTCACCTGGAGCGGCACACCTCTTGCTCCATTGGCAAGCACTATGACTTTACTGAGTGGCTCTTATCCATACGCTGATCTCCTTTGAGCTGCAGCCCCGAGTGACAAGCACATCTGCAGCTCAGGATTCAGGACAGCGTCCATGTGTGCAGTGAGTCGGTGCACAGTGGACCCCATACCCCTTGCGGCATATGTGCCCTGCACACGTGGAGGATGGGCAACTGGCTCCCCAGATCATCTGGTTCTCTTGGCCCAAGGATCAGTTTACCACTCTGCTTCATGGTTGCTAACTTTAATGACAGAGCTGTTGAAGCCAAGGTCCTAAGGTGCTAATGAAAAGAAATTTTTTTTTACAAACATACTGGTCTTCAGGTTGCAGTTCTGCTTTAACAAAATAAACACTATAGTTTCCATTTAAAAAAAAAACAACAGCCAGTCATTGGTAGAAATATTGGCACTTTTTATTGTGTTAGTGGTTCTCTAGCTATCACTGTCAATAGTCAGTTTTACTACCTGTTAAATTGATCAAAACGAGTACATTAGCCGATCGCTCACTATATATACTGTATATGATGTTAGACCTGGGTACCTGGGACACATTCCCTGAGATTCCTTCCTGGTCCCTGGTGGCTGGGGTTTATCGAGACAACACTGAACATGGATATTTCAGGAGCATATAAACCATTGAACAGCAATATTATTTGAGCATACACACCACTGTTATGGGGCAAGCATCACTGCACAGCATGGTTACAGGAACACTTACACACAAATGAACAGCAATGTTAGGGGTAACACACCACTGACCATTGTCATGGGAACATGCACACCACTGAACATAATTTTTCTGGACATAGTGTACAGAGGACAGCAGTCAGCACTGTGTAATGCACAACATAGCCTATACTCATACAGTTCAGGGATCAGGACTATACAGAGCACAGCACACCTTACAGCGCACAATGATCATGTTTAAGGTTTCCCTTACGTTGTGTGGTCCTTAAATGTTAGTCACTGGTAAACCCTTAATGGTAATGTTCAGTGATGTGCACCCCCATAACATTTGCATTTAGTGAAGATCCCTGGATCAGGGTTGAAAGTGGGCAGCACTCCGAGGTTGCGGGGAGGGATAGTTTGCACAACGCTTTAGTAAATAGAAAAAAGTACAGCTGCATGTTAAGTAGTAGGCTCAGAAAAATGATTACTTTTATGTCTATATTCTGTGTGCAGAAAAGCTTAGATTAGTGTTTCTCAATTCCATTCCTCAAGGCGCACCAACAAGTCATGTTTTCAAGATTTCCCCCAGATCAAACGGCTGGGGTAATTACTAAGGCAGTGAAACTGATGTATCAGCTGTGCAAAATAATGGAGTGCCTGAAAACATGACCTGTTGGTGCGCCTTGAAGACTGGAATAGAGAAACACAGGCTTATATAATAAATTTTTTTTTTTTTGTTTTTTTTAATGATCCTTTAATATGTGTCTGTGAGACTGTCACTTGTGGCACTGTAATTAAAGTGGATGTAAACCCACCACTTACCCAGTATAAACTAATGGCACAGTATTAATGTATATGTAAATGCAAGCCTCCTGAATGTATCCCTACCTTGCAAATGTCACCATTTTCAGCTGTAGCAGCATTGCAAAACACTGGAATCAGTGGGTGTCTCTCTTTGCTGAAGCTTGGTGGGTGGAGTTGTGATGTCACAAGATTCCCCACCCAGCTCTATACTGAGAGCTGGAGGAGAAAGGAGGGGGGAGTGAGAGGCTCTTTTTGCTCTGTGCAGGAGATAAGAAAATGACCTGTCAGTCACACACAGCATGGGATGAAACGACTCCTATTTCTCCCTCAGTCGTTTTTTTTTCCTGCTTAAAAATGATAAGGATATTACTCATAGTTGGATTAACTCTTTGTAGCAAAACTGGGCACAGATTACACGATATCCTCTCCTGTACAAGGTAGAACTGTCAGTAAAAATGTTTTTTTCGAGTTTACATCCACTTTAACCACTTCAGCCCTGGAAGGATTTCCAGCTTTAGGACCGAAGCCCTTTTTGCAATTCGGCACTGCGTCGCTTTAACTGAAAATTGCGCGGTCGTACGACGTTGTACCCAAACGAAATTTGCGTCCTTTTTTTCCCACAAATAGAGCTTTCTTTTGATGGTATTTGATCCCCTCTGCGTCATTTCTGATCGCCGCTATAAACAAAAGAAGAGCGACAATTTTGCAAAAAACCCAAATTTCATACTTTTTGCTAGAATACAAATCCAAAAAAAAAATATAAAAAAACATTTTTTTCACCGTTTTTGGCCGATTTATATTCTTCCTCATATTTGCGATAAAAAAAAATCGCAATTGGCGTTTATTGATTGGTTTGCGCAAAAGTGGCCGCGTTTACAGAGGATGAGAATTCATTTTTGGGGTTTTTATTTTTTATTTTTTTTTTACTAGTAATGGCGGCGATCTGCGATTTTTAGCGGTACTGCGATATTTCAGCGGACATGTCGGACTATTTTGACACTTTTTTGGGACCATTGGCATTTATACAGCGATCAGTGCTATAAAAATGCACTGATTACTGTGTAAATGCCATTGGCAGTGAAGGTTAACCTGCAGGGGGCGCTCTAAGGGTTAACTATGTTCCCTGGGCGTGTTCTAACTGTGTGGGGGCTGCCATAACTGGGGAAGGGAAGTGGTCACAGCCTTCCCCCTGCACAGAACGGAGGTCCGCGTTTACATACACGGACCTCCGTTCCTTCGCTCCGGGGGGGCCATCGCGGGTAGCCGGCGGCAATCGAAGCCGCCGCACCCGCTCCCTGGCCCTCCCCGAACACAGTGAGCGCGCGGGCGCGCCTCCGGCGGCGCGCGTGCGCTCACAGTGCGCGTTATCGCAGCCGCCGTCGTATGACGGCGATTTGCGATAACGAGCCACTTTGCCGCCGTCAACCTGCGGTTGGCGGTCGGCAAGTGGTTAAGGCAATCCTATCAACACCCCTGGTAACTGAATACTATTTTATCAATTAATGTAGTTGGAGCATAAACATAACAGCCAAGGAGCACCTGTATTCTTGTCACAAAAGGGTTACATATAAAAAATCTTGCAAGCAGACTTGTAGTTAAATCTTTTTACTAAAAATATGTATTTCCTGAATTATTCTTTCTGTCACTATCCTGTATATTTTCTTTGTCGTTGCTTTTTGACTTCTGATTTGTTCTTTATATGTAATGTTTTAGTTGTGCATTTATTTTTATTGTTTCCTATAGTAAAAACACAGTTATTTATATTGACACCAAACAAACTAAACCTAAATGGGAGACTTTAAAGTAGAACTATGGGCAAAACTTTTATTTTTTTTTTATTTTGGATAGAGTAAGGAAGGGTTATAACCCCTGTCAGATTTTTTTTTTCACCATCTCTGTCCCATTGTGGAGATTTCTCTTCACTTCCTGTCCCATAGCCAACCAGGAAGTGAGAGGATATATCTGCAAATTAAAGGGTTTTTTTGGGGGGACCCCCAGCTCACCAGAAGGAGTGTGCCCATTGGAAGATTTCCCATCTATTACTTTTCTGGGGACAACCCAAAAATTGGGGTTTTCTTTTTACTTTCATCTTCAATGATAATGGTAAACAGGACAAATATAGTGGCTGAATCTCCCTAACAGGGGCACAGACAGCAATAAAAACTGACAGGGACTCTAAACCCTCTCCTTTCTGGCCAAAACTAAGTTTTGCCTTTTAGTTATACTTAAGGCATTCTGAAACATCGAGACTGGTAACTTGTGTTTTGTATCCAGTAGATGGCGCTACAGAATTCAATACCATAGACTGGATTCTTGACACTGATATACAGTATACCACCAGTGTAACTAGATGCTAAGTCTATTCTAAGTAAAACCAGAACGTAGTGTATTGTGCACAAAGATAGTACTACTAAATAGCAATATGACCACTCTTATGCAGTTCTCACATACAAGCTCCTATATTGAATTGTAACTGCACTGTCTGCCCTCATGTTGTAAAGCACTGAGTAAACTGTTGATGCAATTCAAAAAGCTTATTATTATTTTACTGGCTTTATAAAGCACCAACTAACAAAATGTTTGTTTTTGGAGGCAGCGAGTTTTTCACTCCCCCCAGCATAGTTACAGGAGTTGTTCATTACAAAGGATTCACTATACCTGATATGAATGGATTTCACAATTTTGCTGTTTCAGTTAAAGGTACACTATAATGCACTTCAAGTGTGTATTTTTATGTTTTTAAAACGTTTACCAGATCATTTTTTTAAATTTTACATTTACATGTTTACTGCACCATTTTATGGTGATGGTATTTGATGTATGAATTAACAGACAGTAGATTCAATTCACAAAGCTTTAACCCAAGGTTAAATTATATTAAATTGACAGTTTTTAAGCACTTTCAGCAGCTGATTTAAACGCTTCAATACTGGACACTTGCACCCCCTTCCTACCCAGGTCAATTTTCAGCTTGTGCACTGTTGAGGCGGTACTGATGAGGAGACACTGATGGGCAGGGCAGCCATCAGAAATCATGGGGCCCTTTACACAGCTTCAGGCCTGCCCCCCCCCCCTCCCCGAGGCCTGACCACCAACTTTCCCCAGTAAATTTTCCCAATAAACAATATTATATTAATAATACTTTGATGCCCAGCCCTTGAAGACTTCACTTAACTTAAATAATGGGTACTAGGGCTGGCTGCTGGTCCTCCTGGGGCTGGCTGCTGGTCCTGATTCCTGGCTGCTGGTCCTGGGGCCTGGCTTTTAGGGCTGGTTCCTGGCTGCTGGGCCTGGGGTCTGGCTTTTAGGGCTGGTTCCTGGCTGCTGGGCCTGGGGTCTGGCAGCTGGGGCCTGGCTACTGGTCCTGGGTCTGGGCTGCTGGGCCCTGGCTACTGGTCCGAGGGTCTGGGCCCTGGCTACTGGTCCTGGGGATCTGGGCTGCTGGGCCCTGTCTACTGGTCCTGGGGTCTGGGCTGCTGGGCTCTGGCTACTGGTCCTGGGGCCGGGGGGGTCTGGGCTGCTGGGTCCTGGAAATGATCCTGGGTTCTGGGGCCGGGGGTCTGGGCTGCTGGGCTTTGGCTACTGGCCCTGGGGTCTAGGCTGTTGGGCCCTGGCTACTGGTCCTGGATTTTGGGCTGCTGGGGCCCGCCTCCCCTCACATGAAAAAAACACTCACCTGCGCCGCATGCTGAGGCAGAGGGGGGCGCCATGGGGGGGGTGGGGCAGCCCATACTGATGTCCCCAGGCTGCTGCATTGAAGGAAGGGGGTGGGCAGAGGCAGAGAGCAGACTGGGAGCCGAGATCTGTACAATTAAAAGAAAAAACATTCCCTAGCCCATGACAGTTCCCTTCTGCGGATTGACATAGAAGAGAAGAGACGGGAACCGTCATGTACTTGTTGTGATTCGGCAGATCACTGCACACCGCCCGGCACCCGAAAGTGAGGAAAGAGTCCGCTGGGCCGGGGAAACTTTTTCTTTTAATTGTACAGATCGCGGCACCCAGTCTACTCTCTGCCTCCGCCCACCCCCTTCCTTCACTGCGGCAGCCTGGGGACATTAGTATTGGCTGTCCCGACGCCCCCTCTGCCTCAGCTCGCAGCGCAGGTGACAGCTTTTCTCATGCAAGGGGAGGCGGGGAGCGGGGCTTAACGCCGGGCCCTTTGAGACGCTCGGGCCCAATACAGGAGTACTCCCTGTACCCCCCTGATGGCGGCCCTGCTGATGGGCACTGATAGGTTGCACAGATGGGCACTGATGAGGCAGCACTGGTGGGCACTGATGAGGAGACACTGATGGGCATTGATAGGTTGCACAGATGGGCACTGTTGAGGCAGCACTGGTGGGCACTGATGATGAGACATTGATATATTGCACTGATGGGCATTGATGAGGCAGCACTGGTGGGCACTGATGAGGCTGCCACTGGTGGGCACTGATAGGTGACACTGATGAGGAGGCACCGATTAGCAGCACTGGGGGGGCACAGTTGGGACTGCACTGATAATCAGTGGTCTGATTATCAGTGTACATATCTTTCTCAAGTCGTCTTCCAGGACAGCCTCTGAGACCTTGAGGCTCCTCCCCTCCGGACAGGAAGCACATCCCCAATTTTAAATAAAAGGCAGTCCTCCAGGCCACATACCTCAGTATTTGTGTTTCCTCCGGAAGGATAGGTCGCACATCAGAAGCCTTTAGGAGCCCCAAGTCTCAGAGGTTGACCGGAGGGGTTCTGGAGCATCACGGTACCTTTTTAGCCCGCACGATCCCTCCCTGGAGAAGGGAGAGGGGCTGTGACTCAGCCGCCTTCAAACCTCGGGGAGAGGTAGGACTGTAGATGGTTAGCTGCCAGCTGTCCATTCCGTTGGGTCTGGGGAGCCGGCTCAGATGCACCTCGTGGTGAGGAGGCGTCCCGGCGCGTCATTTCCGGCGGAAGGGGCGGGAACGTTGATTCGGGCGGGAACGCTCGGTGGGCGGGAACGCCCGTTCGGGCGGGAACGTGCATTCGGGCGGGAACGTTCGTTCATCCCAAGCTGGCGACCGGAAGTTACATAGGTAGCTTAAGCCGGCCGAGTGACATCATCTGCAGGCGCTGATGGGGTGTGGCTAGCCTCATTTAAACGGCGCAGACGGCGGGAGTAGGCAGTGAGCCGGC
>BLSH010377694.1:1117423-1131839 GCA_018402905.1 Glandirana rugosa | reverse complement strand
AAATACTTCAACAATCTCAGCAGCTGTTAGCTCCATAAGGCTAAAAAGTGAGATTACCTCCTGGATGCTTTATATGTTGCCATCCTCAAATTTAGATGAAAGAGATGGTTTTGAGTTATCTATTGCTAACATAATCTTTATTCGGATAATACATTTTAATGATTGTAGATCCTTAAGCTTTGCCTAGTTACTACCATACCAAGTACATGTGGTGGTTTAGTTTTTTTTTTTTTGCAGGCTAGTGTGCTTTCATTTGAGCTTGCTGATCCTGTCAGTAACACACTTCCTGTCCTAGGGCGACAATGCTCACTCACTGTACTGTATCAATGGAGGAGTAGCCCTAGGTCAGGATGTATGTTAGGACTACAGAATATCTCCCCTTCTCCTCATCTCTATAGCATAGGGAGGGGGGTGTTTTGTAGTACAAATAAGAGAACTAGGACTGTTTATACCATCATTTGAGATTTCAGTTCTGCACACAGGAGGTTACATTTACACTGGCTTTATGTAAGGATCAAAAGATAATTTTCTAGACTAAAATGTTGCCACCATATCCAAGGGCAGATAATTGGCAAAATAATACACATTTTTATGGGGAGGGGGTTAGATGTACTTTTAACTACCTTCTAACTGGCCAAAAGTAATTTTACTGATGGCCAGCATTTTGAGCAGGCAGCAAGATGTCCCAGTATGCACCAGACACAGCGGATTGTAGTGCTTGGTTTTGGGCCACTGTGAGCAGCCCAGATACCATGTGATTGCTGTGTGACTAATAAATAACAGTCGTGAATGGAATCCATTCATGGCATAATTCTACTGTGAGTTATCTGTGATTGGTCACCAGTGATCATATGGCACTTGGACTAATCACAGCACCCTGTACCGTGTGATAGCTGTGGCCAATCAAAACACAATAGTAAACAATGAGTCATAAATTAAAGCCATTCATGACAGTTCAAACTGCTGTTCATTGCTGTTACAGTGATCATCACTAAACTACTCTGATGATAGTATATAAAAACAAATTTGAAAAAAAATAAAAAGTATGTAAAATGTATAAATGTAAAATGTGTGAATGTAAATGAATATTGGTTTAATTTATTTTCTTTTTTTTTTTTTTTACATACTGCCACCAATCAGTATTCTTGATCACCACCACACCATTCATATGATGACGCTGTACTGCACTGGTGACAGCATGTAAAAAAAAATTGGGAAAAAAATACAATTTAATTTCTTCATTTTCCAAAAAATTGTGACAAAAAAATTACAACTTAAAAAAAAAACAACTTGCCGGGCCTCTTAAATACCCTGGGCTGTCTACTTTACAAAAAGGAATCTTTTTGGCCTACATTTATGAAGAAAGATTTGTTTGCAAAATTTTATAACAGAACTAGAAACATTTTTTTTTTCAGTATAGCAAATTCTTATAGTATATAGCAAAAAATAAAAATCCCAGTGGTGATTAAATACTACCCAAAGAAAGCTCTATTTATGTGAAAAATAAAATAAATACATTTCATTTGGGTTGCACGACTGAGCAATTACCAGTTAAAGCGGCACAGTGCTGAATTGCAAAAAAAATCCCTTGTCATTAAGGGGGTAAACCTTCTGGAGGTCAAGTGTTTAAAACAAGTATATATTTTCACCTTTCTAGTTTCAAGAACAAATAGGCCGAGAGTCTTTTTTAAGATAAGTATTTACTTCATATCTGGCTTAGAATATACTTGACTTGTATTGGAGGGGATTGTATTTTTTTCAACAATCCAAAGATTTGACATTTGCATGTTTCACACCCAAAATACAAAGTAAGTTATGTACACATCAATAAGTCCCTTTCATCAGCTATTCTGACCACCATGAAATTTCAGTTTGATCTTGATAAAGTGAAGTTCTGTCACTGACCGTTAAATGTATATTAAAGTATATGCAACATTGCATAAATTGCTTTATTTTTGTTTTGTAAATGTAGCTGTGCAAGGTTTTTATACTGGTGCAAGGTAAATGTTTAACAAATAATTGTTGATTCTACCAGTTTCTGCTCTCTCTCAACTTTTTTTTTTTTAATGATGACTGTGAGAAGAGTACTTTCAGCCTCCGATGCAAAGAAATTTTCCTCCTTGTGGGACAACAGCCTAAGCACTAGCAGATCCTCATTAGGGCAGGCTAATGCCATAGTTAACCCCTTTACACACAAACAGTAGGATTACCATATTTTGTTAACAAAAACATTCATCATTCACAGAATCTGCTTTTGCACATCTGACTATTGAGAAAAATCTGACACTTGCTGCCACGCCCAGACAGGAATGTAACAGAGTTTTAAAATATGGTAGCTCTGCAATCATGGGTAGGACACTATTTATTTCCATGCAAGTTTTTCCTGCTTTCCGTCTTTTTAGATTTTGCCTCCTTATAGGCAAGTTTTTTTTTTCTCACATTCCCAGATAGCCCAGCTTCCACTCTCCTCCTCCTTTTTCTCTCTACTCATGCTTTCCCCTTTCTTTCTGGTTTTGCCCTGGTTTTATTATGTTTTATATATTTGGTAAATTTACGTGCCCTTCTCTTGATATATTTTTGTTATTTATAACAGCATATCTCCATGAAAAGACACAATTGGGCTTCTCAAGAAGATTTTGTATATTGCTATTGTTAATTCTCTAAAACAGACAAGATTGTTTTCTCACTCTTGAGATTGTTGTCCAACAATACGCAAATAAAATATATATTCAACCTAAAATATGGTAGTTGTTTCCAGAGGCAAATCATTTTTTACATTCCTGATTGCAGCATTCAGAGATTCAGCTTAACAATTTTGAAACATCGTTTTACACTGGGTTCACACTTGTGCGAACACAGACATTGCATGTGATTCGCACCCACAGGAAAATAGTGCAGGGACTCCCCCCCCCGCGCTGGAATCGGATCCCATGGGTGTTCTGTGGGAGTCCACAGTTTTGTTCTCACTGTGATCTTTAAATGGATATGGGGGTGTCATTAACATTGTATTGACACCCACTGCAGTTCGTAGAGGGCAGTGTGAACTGCCTGCGAGAGAGATGCGATGCGGGAACCATCATATGTGTGAACCTGGGCTTAATGAAAGAAATTAAAAAATATATATATCTAAACATAAAAACAGCAATATATTGCGGTGTAATGTCCTTAGAGGTGTTGGTTGCATTATTCTTTCAGGCTTTCTTTCCTTGTACATGGTGACTGGCTGCTAGTAAAAGACGTCCTGTCCTAGAGTGAGAAGGCTCACTCATTGCATGTCAACTGTGGAGTATCAGCACTGTCACCTTTTATGCAGGAAGTATGTTAGGCCTACAGAACACATCCCCCTCTCGTATGCCAAAAAACAGAGGGGGGGAGGGTTTTATAGATATCAGAGATAGCTGGGGACAGTGATAAGCCAGCAGTACAAGCATAGCAAGTGACAGCTGACAAGATTTCTGGCAAGTATTTTTGCACTCATTGAATAGATATAACAAAACATGTTTAAGAAATCAAAATTAAGCAAATAAGAGAACTTCACAAATATAATCATAAATAAAATGTTCTTTTTCAATATTTTGTTGAGCATCCTTTACTGGCAACGACTGCCTGAAGTCTGGAACCCATGGATATTAACAAACAGGGTTTCCTCCTTTCTGATGCTTTACCAGGCTCCAACTGCAGCTGTCTTCAGTTGTTTGTGGGTCTTTCTGCCTTTAGTTTTGCCTGCAGCAATGCATGCTCAATTTAGTTGAGGTCAGGGGATTGACTCGGCCATTGCAGACTATTCCACTCCTTTTCCTTCAAAAGCTCCTTGGTTGCTTTTGCAGTGTGTTTTGGATCATTATCCATCTGTACTGTGAAGCGCCGTCCAATCAACTTTTCTGCATTTGGCTGAATCGGGGCTGACAGTATCTCTCTAAACACTGCAGAATTAATCTGGCTGCTTCTGTCACATCAATAAACACCAATGACCCAGTGCCACTGGAAGCCATGCATGCCCATGTCATCACACTGCCTCCACCATGTTTTATAGAGGATGGTGTGTACTTTGGATCATGAACTGTTCAAAGCCTTCACCGCGCCTTTTTCTTCCCGTCATTCTGGTACAGATTAATCTTAGTTTCATCCATCCAAAGAATACTTTTCCAGAACTGGTCTGGCTTTTAGAGGTTTTTATTTTTTGCAAAGTCCTAAGCTGGCTTTTCTGCTCTTCAGGTTTATGAATGGTTTGCACCTTGTGGTGAACCCTCTGTATTTGCTATTGTGACGTCTTCTCTTAACTGTAGACTTTGACAATGATATGCCCACCTCCTGGAGAGTGTCACTTGTCTGGATGTTGTAAATGAGTTTTTCTTTACCCTAGAAAGAATCCTGTGATCATCCACCACTGTTGTCTTCCATGAACGTCCAGGCCATTTTATGTTGCTGAGCTTACCAGTGCATTCTTCTTTCCTCTGAATGTACCAAACTGTTGATTTGGCCACTCCTAATGTTGCTGCTATCTCTCTGGTGGATTTGTCTTGTTTTTGAAGTCTTACAATTGCCTGTTTCACTTGCATGGACAGCTCCTTTGAACACATGATGTAGGTTCACAGCAAAAGATTCCAAATGCAAATGCCACACTTAGAATCAACTCCAGACCTTTTACCTGCGTAATTGATGAAGAAATAACAAAGGAGTAGCCCACACCTGGCCATGAAAGAGCTTTTGATTTAATTGTTCAATTACTTTTAGTCCCTTAAAAAGGGGAGGGTGGCTATTCTTAAGAGCTGTAATTCCTAAACCCTTCCTCCAATTTAGATGTACATACCCTCAAATTAAACCTGAGTGTGTGTACTTTCACCCCATCTAGAACTATAGCTAGAATATGTTTTGGTAAATACCTAAATAATCTAAAATTGTGCCTGTGTCCAAATATATATGGGCCTAACTGTACATACTAGAATGTTAAAGCTCAAACTCCAGGGACAAAAATGACCCATGTTAACTACTTATTTGCCTGGGAGAAGATGAATATGGTGATATACCTTATTCCTAGCTCCCTCTGAAACCGGCGCTCTCCGACGCTCTAGAATATGGGCAGGCCCTTTCTGTCCTCCCATACAATGCAGGCCTGCAGATAATGCACGTTTCCTCCCAGAGTTCAGCTTTAACAAAAAGACAGACTCACTTCTTTCTTAAACCATCCTTCAGGTAGGCTCAATAGCCTTTCAACAAGCTAAGAACTACCTTAAGACCCACGGAACTGTGGGCAAAGTGTATATCCTTAACAAGTCCAGAACAGCAGGACATATGCTAAACCTGGAAGCTGAAAGCATTCAACCCATTCAGCACATCTAAGATGTCCACATTTCAGCATACAAGTCCACACATTCAGTTATTTACTGGTTTTTGCTTTGGGGAATAGAATGCTCAATTATCAGTAAACTGTCTAAACTAAATTTAGATGTACTATCTAAAGAAAGCACATAGCACAAATGTTTCTGGTTATGCTTCTGTTTTTATTCCACAGCCTATTAAACTAAGAAACATTAAGTGCTTAAGAGAAGAAATACAAACAAAAATGCTTTGTTCCTGTTGCTGAGATTCAGCAGTGAATAGTGGGGCCAAAGGATGCCTCTTCCACCCCCAGCAGACTGAACACGGCATTAAAATGCAGCTGTCTAGAAAAATGTAAATGTCCTGCTGGCTATAGGATTAAAGCAGGATTTTTCTCTTGCATTGCCAGGAGTATGACTCACACTTTAAGTTTTTGGAACTTTTAAATCCCTTCACCATCATTAAATAAACCACACAATGCACAAAAGTTTAAGTAGATTAACTTTATGCGGGATCACACAATGCCGTAAAATATACTAATATGATTATGTAGACATCTAAAGTTGATGTAAATCCTACGTAAATGTAATTTAGTTTGCCATCTTTATTTTTAATAATATACTTAGGAGACAGGAACAAAGTGTTGTCATCCTATGATGGAAAGTGCCCCAACAAGAACCTTCATGGCAGGATCAACAGATATTAATTGAATCATAGCTGTAGATTTACAACGTTTGAAAATTACTTTTGAAGTGACATTATTATGTTAAAGTTTATATGACATTTTAGTTATTGGATTTACATACACTTTAAACCCTGCCTTATAAGAAAGAATTTGAGAAAAATAGGCTTGCATAAGTACATGCATAACTTTAGGATGGCAATAAACATACATTCCTCAGATTAAAAAGGGGCAGCAGTACATGCCTAGCCTCCCTTGAATCATGTGCTGTCAGAACCCAACTTGCTCTTTTTAAGATGGTCATACACAGTGGCATATCATCCATGGGTGCAGGGTGTTCACTGAACACGGGCCCCGAGGGGTGGGGGGCCCCCAGTGCTCTCACCAACACTGCACTTAAGGATGATCTGTCCCTGGTTGACAGCTGGGGATTATCGGTGTGTTGTGGGCTTGCACACGGGCCCACTAATTTCATGATACGCCCCTGGTCATACAGTAGGTGGTTCAACAAGAAATAAGCAATTTTAGCTGAGATTCAGAGCTCTGATGGGTAACAGGCAACAAATGCTTTTGTAAAGCATAAGAGTTGGAGTTCGATTTCACACTGGGAGATGTCCCAAAAAAGCCTTAGCAGACCCTGATCATGTACTCTTCTATGAAGAAGAATGAAAGATCAAATGTTTTCTCTCCAGCCGTCAGGGATCAAAACAGGTTCTGGCACTCATTTGCTAGCCAAAAAAGTGAAACACTGAAACTGTGGCTAATATTGCTAGCCAATGGTACGTACACACCATGGTTATGTGTCACAATGGCTAAAAGAGGAGAAATCCCATTCCTAAATTACAAACACAAGGAAGGAGCCAGCATTTCCAATCTGAATGGGAAGAACTAGGACAGAGTAGAGAAGAGGTGCTTATAAGCTGTAGAATAGAGAGCCATAGCCCATGTTTTAGGGACCTGCATGATTACCATCATATTTAGTGGCATTGTTTTTGTCATGTCCTTTTTGTGTTGTCCCATTATTGGCCACATTTTTCACAGTAACCCATCGTGCAACCACCATTTCCATCGCCCCTTAACTAGCTGTGGACACTGGATGTACTGCACATGTCCAAAAAACCTAATCCAAGTACTCAGTCATATATCCTGTTCTTCTGCCCTGCTGCCGGTCTTCTATCACACTTGCCTGCAATTCCAGA
The DNA here is from genome assembly GCA_018402905.1 of Glandirana rugosa. Classification (NCBI taxonomy): domain Eukaryota; kingdom Metazoa; phylum Chordata; class Amphibia; order Anura; family Ranidae; genus Glandirana; species Glandirana rugosa. The sequence continues at coordinate 1,124,639 of BLSH010377694.1, read as the reverse complement.
CTGTGAAAATGATAGCCAGGAGTTGCTGGGTACAGTAACTGTAAAAGCTGCTGCTGTCAAAAAATGGACACACTGTTCAGAATAAGATAGAGAGATACACGGTAACAGTGCTGAGTTCTAATCGAACCCCCTTGTTTTACTCTAATCATCCTTAAAGAACTCCTTTTCCCTTCTCCCCTTTACTGTTATGATTGTTGCTGATCTTTTTTGCCCATTTATCTTACTATTAAAGTGGTTCTAAAGGCTTGTTTTTTTTTTGTTGTTTTTTTTGTTTTTCTTTAACCTTAAAGTGTTACTAAACCCAGTAATAAGAACATAGTTCATTTGTCTCCCCCCACTGCTTATAAATATTATTTTTACATTAAAATACTGCCACTATATACCTTTTGGTATGATCTGTATACCACAGTTTCCTGATAGCCAGCACAGTTTGTCCATAGTGGTGTGTTCACTTAGGAGGAGCTTTCCACTCTAGCCTCTATGCACGCCCACATGTGTGATGTCAATATCATCTGACCTGAACAGTTCAACTGAAACAGGAAATGTTCTATCCAGCATAAGAGACCAAACTGAGCATGTGCAGCCCTTCTACCCTGCTGTGTATTATATAGACTTGTACAGATAGATAGGGCAGGAGGGAAGTCTGTATCCATACAGGATCAAACAAACTATTTTAAACAATGCTGAGGATTAACCCCTTAGGTTCCACAGGGAGTATAACAAGCATGCTATACAGACTGATTTTACTGTTGTGGGTTTAGTAACATTTTAATGCATTCTCTGTATTAAAAGAGAAGTAAAAGGAACCCCCCCCCCATTATACTTACCTAGGTGGATGCAGCATGGGTCCAATGCTGCATCTGTCCCCTAGCGTCTCTACACTGAGAACAGAGCGATCAAATACCGCTGATCACTCGGTTTTTAGAGCTCCGTGAGCAGAGAGCTGTAGACTGTCAGTCACAGCTCTCTGCTCTTCTCCCTCCTCACTCACAGGAGCGCTGAGCTGTCTAGGTTGCTGAGCTGCCGTTTCAGGCACTCAGTGGCTCGCTGAGAGACTGAGACGAGTGTCAGTTCAGGCACCTGGCGGATCCAGACTCCATGGTCAGGATGATGCGGCGCCTGGACTGATATTGGTGACGTCAGCAGAGAGTGGACTTCAGTCCACTCTCTGCTGAACACGGGTCATAGGAGTGCAAAACGAATTGCACTGCTATGATCCATAAGAAAGGTACAGCCAAACAAGCTTTGGCTATACTTCTCCTTTAAGGTTAAAGAAAAAAAATTCTGTGCCATGAGATCTCCTCCCAACCCCACTTATACTTACCTGAGCCCAATCTCGATCCAGCATTGTGCCACTCTCTCTCTCTCTCCTCACAGGGCAGATTGATAGCAGTGGGAGCCATTGGTTCCTGTTGCTGTCAATTAACCCCTTCAGATCCGCGCTATAGCTGAAAGACAGTTACAGCGCGGATCTCAATTGCCGGGTGGACGTCCATGGACGTCCGCCCTTGTGCACGCTCCCGGTACGCACCCATAGGCGGTGGCGGTGCACGCGGCCGCAGCATGCTGCGTGGGCGTGCCTGCGGATCGGGCGGACTCGATGTCATAGCTGCAGAATAAGGAACCGTTCTGTGAAGTGGGACATAACAGATCTACTGATCCCTGTCAGTGGGATCAGTTAGATCTGTTATGTCCCTGCCAGCCCCGCCCCCACACAGTTAGAACACATACAGGGAACACAGTTAACCCCTTCACTGCCCCCTGCAGGTTAACCCCTTCCCTTCCAGTGACATTTATACGGTAATCAGTGGACATTTAAATTTCTGATCGCTGTATTTGGATATTTATTATAGCAAAAAGTAAAAACTATTGTTCTTTTTTCAAAATCGTCGCTTTTTGTTTGTTTATAGCGCAAACAATAAAAACCGCAGAGGTGATCAAATACAAAAATTTTGATAAAGTAAAAGATAAGAAAATATTTTCTAAATAAAACGGCTTTGTGTATTCTCACACTGCAGTAATCCAGCATGAACATGTCTTTGTGTAGGAGTTTCTTGTGATAAAGACCATTCATTGCTGCTCTCACACCATGTGCTGGGTGACTGGTCTTGTATGTTCCCCTTCTGTTGTTTTCAGCAGGCAGGTTGTAGTGAGTGGAGCTGTTGGGTCCCTAGCACAGTTCTGCTGCATATACAAGCTATGTGCTGCACAGTGACGTCAGAAGTAAAAAAAAAAAAGATGAAAGCTGGACTCCAACAAGCTCTTCTTGCCATATTTATTTAAACCATCAGCAAAATAACGGCAGACATAATAATAATATTTTCCTCCAAAGCCATACTTCATTGATGTGCTTCACCACTCCTGGCTTTTCACAAGCCATTCTTGTGAAAAAGCCAGAAGTGGTGGGGCTTTCGGTGGAGTTACTATGTATACAGTTATTTTGGTGATGGTTTAAATCGGGGGTCAGCAACTCCTCAGTCACGATCTACCCATCGAATGTGGGTAGGTGATGGGTAAATTACGCCCATTCCTTGACAACCTCTGCCGCTCCTCCCACACATGTAGAGCAACACCGGGAATGAACAACTTCATATGTTGCGCCATGCCAAGCAGAAGGAATGGGAAACTGGACAAGAGGGGCGGCATTTACTGGAACCAATCCCCTGTTGTTCCCTCTTGCAGCATCTCAAAGTCGGCTTCTCCTACTCTCCCCCCTGCCATCTTTCAGTTGCTGCAGGGGGAACTACAGGGGATCGGTACCAGTTTTCCACACAGCACTTTTGTCTTTCCCTCCTCTCACTCCCGCCGGATGCTGCAGGGATCATTTCAGGATGGAGGGCAAGGGAAAGGGCCAGTAAATATATAATTTACCGACCCCTTCCTTTTCTGAATGAACATAGCGGGTAATCGGTACCTCTCATTGTGTTTATTCATAATTGAAGCATAGTAAAATGTGTTTACAATGCTTCAGCTTGTGAATGAACAGGGAGAGTGTGCAGAGCTTTTCCTGCTCATTCCTTTTGTGCAGTCCTCAATCTCCTTTCTCTGTCTCAAAAATGAGACATCAGGGGTCCCTAATATATATAGACCCCTAATATTTCACCAAAGCCCCCCCAACAGGGCTAATAAAAAAAATTGTAAAAAATATAAAAATAAACATAAAATAATAAAAAAAACTATTGACACCGTCCACACACCATCCACTGCCCTAATCACACTATCTACTGACTGACACTATCCACTTTTAAGGTAGGCTAAGTTTATATTTTATAGTGACATTTGTTTCATTATAATGTTCTATGTTTTCCTTACTATTTAGTCAGTGATCTTTAATCTCTTTCATGTTGTTCAAGTAGATCTCCACCTCTCAAAGATTGCCTACTCCTGATATACATTGTAGCAAAGTGTAATTTCTTCAGTGTTGTCACATGAAAAGATATAATAATATATTTACAAAAATGTGAGGGGTGTACTCACTTTTGTGAGATACTGTATATATACCTTTTATAGGGTTTAACCCGGGGTGACCTTAGTTACGTTTTAGACTAAGTTAGGGTCAGCGTCAATCCCCGGCAGGGTCAGATTAGTACAGGTACTCTGACATGCATACATACACCTAGATAGGTCAGTTAGGAGCATATTATCTGAACAGATCAATATCTGTCATCTGATCAGATCTATATTTGCATCCCCAGTAGATTAGTGTTATAAAAAAAAATGCGGTGTTAGTCCAGATACCTACTAGCACCTGCGTTTAGCCCCTCCGCCCAGCCTAGCCCACCCAAGTGCAGTATCAATAAATCACTGACACTTACAAAACACATCACACATATCTGCAGCGCTCACAGAGATTACGCCCTGATCCCCGCGAAAGCTGACAATGATTTTGGTAGCGACTTGAAGCAGGCTCTGACAACCAGGTGCGCTTTTTTGCCTGTGAGTCACACTAGTGCACCTATACATTTAGAGTCCAACATGTCCAATCCAAGGTACACAAGTGAAGAGGCCTACGCGTTGCTGAGCACGACAGATGAGAGCGATGGGGAACCCTCACTGTCAAATTCTACCTCAGCATACAGCACCCTGTCAGATAGCTCTGACGATGGAGTTGTGGTCCCTGCTAAGGTCAGGCGTACCCGATCCTATTCAGCTGTCACTCTCGTATGGAGCAGAGAGCCAGTACTAGTGCCTCTACTCCTGGTGAACTGGCAAGCACAGCGGCCTAGTACATTCTGGTCATAGACAAACCAGAACTGCAGTAACACTTGGTGACATGGCGAGTCCCATAAGTGCTAGCAGAAGTAGTCTCCCACAGCCACAAAGAAGACAAAGACAGGCCCACAGAGTCCATAGTGTCCTTCACGCTGAATATGCTAACCCTGATTGGAAACCCACCACTGATTCAATGCCCGTACTTCCCACATTCACTGGCCAGCCTGGAATTCAGGTGAATACAGTTGATTTTACCGCCATTGACTTTTATTCGCTGTTCGATGATCTCTATAGACCTATTGCAGACCAAAGCAATTTATATGCTGGTCAATACATCGCTGCTAATCCCCATTTGTCACTTGCCAGAGACTGGAAACCAATTACGTTACCAGAATTTAAGACCTTTCCCTCAACATGGGCATAACTAAAAAATTACGGTCATATTGGTCCACTGACCTAATTCACCATATGCTCGTGTTCTCTGCTTCCATGGCCAGGACACGATACGAGCAGATCCTGCAGTTTATGCACTACAACGACAATGTCTTCCACGGGGTGACCCTGAATATGTTCGTCTCCACAAAATTAGGCCCCTCATAAACCACTTCAACACACAATTCGCAGCCTTGTTTATTCCTGAAGTTGCCTACGTTGACTATTCCCTGATTACATTTTCTGGCCGTCTTGCTTTCAAACAATGTGATAAACGGTGCAGCGCTACTTTAAATGTGAATGCAAAATAATCATAGAACTTGATAAAAAATCTTTCCAAAATATAAACAGAAAATTCTCAAAATACCACTATATTGTTCATCAAAATAAGTCCAATGCAAAAACCAGAAAAGAAAGATATAAAAAAACAAATTAACAAAATAATAAATAAAAATCCATGTGTCCACTGCTCCATTGAATAAATACTCCAAATTCATAACCAAAATGATCTCCCTTTTGTTGTGATATCCCACCACCAGGTGAATACCCTGCTCACCTCACTGCTGATGTTATAGGGCATAGACACACCAATCTCTTAATTGTCTTCCAGATCCCAATGCTTTCACAAACACTGCACTCCACTGAACTCCCAGCTGTGTGGGCTCCACAATCAGGGCAGTATCTGGGCTAATGCTGCTGTATAAATCACCGCTCTCTTGCGGGTCACCCGGTCACACCACATGTAATATAAATGGGATACTACATAGTGTGCTCTGCTACAATAATTTTATTAAAAAAACAATGTTCAAGACACTTACGGGAAACAAAATAATTACAAGCATAAAAAGCCCATCTGGCTTGCTCACCACCACCGGGCATAAAGGGATACAGGCTGTGTAACGTCAGCAAAGCAGGCTGCTCCTCCTAAACATGTGTGTCGCCTGATTGGGCTTCCTCAGTAGGGTGGAGCTACCCCTTAGCGGACGTACTAATATACATTCAAAGTTACTATAGCAACCTACTTCAACATCTCTTCAGCGGCAATGGAATCAATGTAACACAGGGGTGCCAATAAACTCTGGAGTTACTTCTCTTCCTCTCTCTCCACCCATTACCGGCTAATCCTTGGGGAATACCATTGCTACATGATCACATTACCGCTTCCGAATGCAGCCAACTGAATCCCCTATCTACCTGTACAATATAAATATATACAATATAAATACAACTGTATAAAAAGAAAACACATATATTTGGTATAACTGCTAAAATGTGATATTCTCCATATAAAATCCTTATATATATAGTAGTCAATAGATAAACTACCGTATTTTTCGCACCATAAGACGCACTTTTCTTCCCCCAAAAAGTGGGGGAAAGTCTCCCTGTATCTTATGGTGCGAATACCTGAAACCCACCCCCCCTTGTCGCCGCCGGGAGCCCGCATTACACTGCGGGCTCCCGGACCCAATAGAGTGCTGCTCTGATCTCACACAGTGAGAAGACAGAGCAGCCCCAGTGGCCGAATGAAGTACTGCGGCGGCTAGAGCTGCTCTGTCTTCTATCTGGGATCTGGCTGCAGAGTGGAGCTCCACTAAGCGCAGTGTGATGACATCATCACAGCGCGGTGGTGGCGGGAGATATGAATCTCCCTCTCAGCTCTGTCAGGCTGCATTTCATGGACACAGGTATGGCTGTATTTTATGGACTCTGGTATGTGCTGCATTTCATAGGACTGGTATGTGCTGTATTTTATGGACTCTGGTATGTGCCGTATTTCATGGATCTGGTATATGCTGTATTTCATGGATCTGGTATATGCTGTATTTCATGGATCTGGTATGTGCTGTATTTCATGGATCTGGTATGTGCTTTATTTCATGGATCTGGTATATGCTGTATTTCATGGATCTGGTATGTGCTTTATTTCATGGATCTGGTATATGCTGTATTTCATGGATCTGGTATGTGCTGTATTTCATGGATCTGGTATGTGCTATATTTCATGGATTTGGTATATGCTGTATTTCATGGATCTGGTATATGCTGTATTTCATGGATCGGGTATGTGCTTTATTTCATGGATCTGGTATGTGCTTTATTTCATGGACTCTGGTATGTGCTGTATTTCATGGACTCTGGTATGTGCTGTATTTCATGGATCTGGTATGTGCTGTATTTCATGGATCTGGCATATGCTGTATTTCATGGATCTGGTATATGCTGTATTTCATGGATCTGGTATGTGCTGTATTTCATGGATCTGGTATATGCTGTATTTCATGGATCTGGTATGTGCTTTATTTCATGGACTCTGGTATGTGCTATATTTCATGGATCTGGTATATGCTGTATTTCATGGATCTGGTATATGCTGTATTTCATGGATCGGGTATGTGCTTTATTTCATGGGTGTATGGTCTAGGTACTTTATGTCGTGTATGGTCTCAGGTACTTTATGTCGTGTATGGTCTCAGGTACTTTATTTCGTGTATGGTCTAGGTACTTTATTTCGTGTATGGGCTAGGTACTTTATGTCGTATATGGTCTAGGTACTTTATGTCGTATATGG
>BLSH010377694.1:1103527-1116940 GCA_018402905.1 Glandirana rugosa | reverse complement strand
ATGTGCTTTATTTCATGGACTCTGGTATGTGCTGTATTTCATGGATCTGGTATGTGCTGTATTTCATGGATCTGGCATATGCTGTATTTCATGGATCTGGTATATGCTGTATTTCATGGATCTGGTATATGCTGTATTTCATGGATCTGGTATATGGCTGTATTTCATGGATCTGGTATATGCTTTATTTCATGGATCTGGTATATGGCTGTATTTCATGGATCTGGTATATGGCTGTATTTCATGGATCTGGTATGTTCTGTATTTCATGGATCTGGTATATGGCTGTATTTCATGGACTCTGGTATATGGCTGTATTTCATGGACTCTGGTATATGGCTGCACTGGTAAATATTTTAGTACACCATTTGGTTCAGAATATTTTTTTGCTTGTTTTCTTCCTCTAAAACCTAAGTGCGTCTTATGGTGCGAAAAATACGGTATTTAATAATTATATGTGTTTTGTTGTATTTATTCACTGGAACAGTGGACACAGATTTTTATTTATTATTTTTTTTATTTTGTTTTTTTATCTTTCTTTTCTGGTTTTTGCATTGGACTTATTTTGATGAACACTATAGTGGTTTTTTGAGAATATTCTGTTGATATTTTGGAAAGTTATATGATTATTTTGCATTCACATTTAAAGTAGCGCTGCACCGTTTATCACATTTTATTCTCATAAGTTTAAGTTTAAGTGAATCACTTATTGGTGTAGTTGCAACTGGTATAATTCTCTATTTTTTTATATGAAGAAGGTAGGCAGCCCTGAGTGTTTTTTACCCACAATTGCATTCAAACAGTTTCTACCTAGCAAGCGTGCCAGATATGGGGTCAAGAATATAAGCTCTGTGACAGGGCCACAGGCTATACACATAGTTTCATGGTTTACGAGAGAAAAGATAGTCACATGGAGCCGGAAGGATGCCCAGACTACATAGGGAGCACTGGCAAGATTGTGTGGGATTTGGTGTCACCCTTATTCGGAAAGGGGTACCATTTCTACGTGGACAATTACTACTCAAGCATGCACCTTTTTAGTTGCTTGTTTGATCATCAAATTTGCGCATGTGGCACCGTGCGATCAACCAACGGCTGGTAAAATCCTGACTTATACGGGGGGAGAGAGCCTGCTTGAGAAGTAGTAATTTGCTTGTGGTGAAGTGGAGGAATACAAAGAATATTTTCGTTCTTTCCTCCATTCACGCAGATACGACCGTCCAAATTACAACGGCGACTGGTGTTGTGGAGAAACCCCTCTGTGTCCACGAATATGACCAATATATGGGAGGGGTAGACCTCAATGACCAGTTATTGGCGCTGTGCCTAATTGCCTGTAAGGTCAGACGCTGGTACAAAAAAGTGTCTGTATACTTATTCCAATTGGCTATATTGAACGCTTATGTGCTATACAAAGCGTCAGGACAGACTGGATCTCTCCTTAAATTCCAGGAAGAGATCGTCAGACCCCTTCTGTTTCATCCAAATGCAGTGAGCTGACTGCATGGGCGGCATTTTCTGCATGCTGTTCCTGGTATCCCTACCAACCGAGCCCCCCAAAAAAAGATGTTGTGTCTGCCGACGATGCGGATACAGGCGTGACACTCGCTTTTATTGTCCCTACTGTCCTGACCAGACTGGTCTTTGCATCGGTGACTGTTTCGAGCGCCACCATACACTAGTTGAGTATTAGCATAGGGTACAGCATTACACATGAATAGGGCACACTGTCACAGAGTCTCAAAAGGTTTCACCACATTTTTAGAGACCCTAACCTTTACTGTTATAAAAAAAAAAGAATATCATAAAAAAAATTAAAAATTTTATAAAAATAAAAAATAAAAGCCCAAAAAATATCTAAAATAATAAAAGACAAAATCAGTTGTAAGATTCTTATTTTTCTATCTATATTTTCTCTATATTCTCTTTATATTTCTCTCTCTGTTGTTAATGTTTTTTGTGCATACCTGTTACATACATGTTTTTATAATGTGTTCCTGTAATATTTTATGATTTTTTTCTTCTTAGCAGGAATGTTATTTTCTATGTTACTGTGTTTTCTTAATTGTTTATTGCTTTTCAGGTACACCATTCAGCTGCAGCACTGATTTATTTATGGTGACAGCAACAGCATTTGCTCCCACCATACGTAAAGCAGCAACTCCAGCTCTGTTGGAGGCAATTTCACCACCACAGTTAAAAAAAGAACATATATAACGGAGCATAGGGGCAGTGGGTGGAAATTGGGGAGCATTGCCCCTATGCTCCGGTATATATTTTTAAAAAGGGGCTATGCCCACCATTAGAAATGGGTGGATGAAGGGCGGTTTTCTAATGGAGGGCATACTCACTGATTGATTCTTTTTTTTCATTTAACCCACAGGCTGCATGAAAAAAAGAACATTACAACATATGTCCAACAAGGACCAGCGACATACTAGTATGTTACTGGTCTTTGAGTGGTATTCTCAGGCTCTCCTGTCCCACCGGGGAACGTGAGGATGCAGCCGGTGGTTCCAGCAGCTGACCATAGAGCTGATCGAAGACTAGAATGACACCAATCATCTCTATGTCCTAAGAAACCGGAGGCACGAGCATTTCATGAATTCAATTTCGCCGGATATCAACAGTGCCATTGGGAAATTGGGAAAGCATCTTATCACACCGATCTTGGTGTGGACAGATGCTTTAAGGTCTGAGGAGAGATCTAGAGTCTAATAGACCCCAAATTTAAAAAAAAAATGCAACACTATCTATTTTTATCATAGGGGATATTTAAATTCCCTGCGATAACAATAAAAATGATTAAAAAAATTGAAAGGGACAGTGTAAAAATAAAATAGAACGCAAAATAAAAAGTTAAAATAATTGTAAACTAAGCCTCTGTCCATGGTGGTGGGAGACAGCTCCTCCAACACGTTTCCTTTCACTATAGACAGAGTGGTAACTTGGTGATGGAGATTTGTCCTATCCGAAGTATTGAGGGGGTGGTTGATCGACTGGGCAAGGGCAAGGTGGAGGGATGGGGATGCAGGGGTTGAACAGTTGTGTTACACCGTATGTCTAGCTAGAGTTTTTATGTCTAGTTAGATAGAGATCCTGCGTGATCCCAGAGGGAGCCAGGGCTCTGGCCCCTCCATGTTGTAATTTTTGTTGACTGTTGCTTCTACAAAAATCAATAAAAATAATTGTAAAAAAAATTGTAAACAGCAATTGCACCATGCATGTGAGGTATCACCGCACATGTCAGATCGAGGGCAATAATTCTAGCAGTAGTCCTCCTCTCCAAATCTAGTGGTAACCTGTAAAGGCTTTTAAAAATGTATATAGTTTGTCCCTGCTCGGCACGGGATCATCTTTTATATTTCACCAAACATTTGGGTAATATAGTGTGTTTTTGTGCATTTCAATTCAAAAAGGTGTTTTTTCCCCAAAAATTGCATTTGAAAAATCGTTGTGCAAATACTTTGTGAAAAAAAAATTGAAACACCCACCATTTTAATCTGTAGGGCCTCTGCTTTAAAATAATGTTTGGGGGTTCAGAGTAATTTTCTATAAAAAAAAAAGTATTTCATGTAAACAAAAAGTGTCAGAAAAGCCTTGGTGGTTCAAGTGGTTAGAAGAGTGGGTGATGTTGGGTATAAAATGCCAGGACATTGCAACCCCCCCCCCAAATGATCCTATTTTGGAAAGTAGACACCCCAAGCTATTTGCTGAGAGGCATGTTAAGTCGATGGAATATTTTATTTTTTTCTCACAAGTGATTGTATGGGGATACCACATATGTGAGACTTTTTGGAAGCCTAGCCACGTACAGGACCCCAAAAACCAATCACCTTCTTCAGGCTTTCTAAGGGCGTAAAATTATGATTTTATTCCTCACTACCTATCAAGGTTTCGGAGCCCTGAAATGTCAAGATAGCACAACCCCCCCAAAGGACCCCATTTTGGAAAGTAGACACCCCAAGGTGTTTGTTAAGAGGCATGGTGAGTATTTTGCAGCTCTTGTTTGCTTTGGAAAACGAAGAAAGGAAGAAAATTTTCAAATTTCAAAACTTTGTGACAAAAAATGAGATCTGCAAAACACTCAACATGCCTCTCAGCACAGCTTGGAGTGTCTACTTTCCAAAATGGGGTAATTTGGGGGGGGGGTTCTGCTATTTGGGCATTCCATGGCCTTCGAAACTGTGATAGGTAGTGAGGAGTGAAATCAAAAATGTACGCCCTTAGAAAGCCTGAAGGCGGTGATTGGTTTTCGGGGTCCTGTACGCAGCTAGACCACCAAAAAGTTTCACATATGTGGTATCCCTGTATTCAGAAGAAGCAGCAGAATGTATTTTGGGGTGTAATTTCACATATACCCATGGCATGTTTGAGCAATATATAATTTAGTGACAACTTTGTGTAAAAAAATAAAAGTAAAAAATTGTAATTTCCCCCGAAACTTGTGACAAAATATGAAATATTCCATGGACTCAACATGCCTCTCAGCAAATAGCATGGGATGTCTACTTTCCAAAATGGGGTCATTTGGGGGGAGGGGGGTTGTGCTATCTGGGTATTTCGTGGCCTCCGAAACTTTGATAAGTAGTGTGCGGTGAAGTCAGTAATTTTCGCCCTTAGAAATCCTAAAGGCAGTGATTGGTTTTCGGGGTTCTGCGGCTAGACTGCCAAACTGTCTCACACATGTGGTATCCCCATATTCAGCAGAAGAATTTATTTTGGGGTGTAATTCCACATATATCCATAGCACGTGTGAGCAATATATCATTTAGTGACAATGCTGTGTAATTTTGTTTTATGTAATTTTTCAATCACTTGTGACAAAAAAATAAAATATTCAATGGACTCAACATGCCTCTCAGCTAATTCCTTGGGGTGTCTACTTTCCAAAATGGGGTCATTTGGGGGGGGGGGGGGGTTGTACTGCTCTTCCATTATAGCACCTCAGGAAATAAGATAGGCAGTCATAAAATAGCTGCGTAAATTCCAGAAAATGTACCCTAGTTTGTAGATGCTATAACTTTTGTGCAAACCAAATACGCTAATTGACTTTTTCTTACCCGACACATGTGGCTGAATGTATTTTGGAAAAAATGTATGACTAAAATGTAATTTATTGTATTTTTCTAATGACAAAAAGTAGAACATATCAATACCACCAAAAGAAAGCTCTATTTGTGTGAAAAAAAGGACGCAAATTTTGTTTGGGTACAGCATTGCATGACCGTGCAATTACCAGTTAAAGTGCTCTGGTCCTAAAGTGGAAAATCCTTTCGGGGCTGAAGTGGTTAAAATCACTGCTCCTGAAAAAACTATTTTTTTAAAAACTTTTTTTTGTATTAATACATGTCCCCTAGGGCAGTATCCAAACTCCTATACACTTTTTATGGCAATAACTTGCATATAAGCCTTAAAATTAGCACTTGATTTTTCATGTTTGTGTCCCATAGACTTTAATGGGGTTCGCTGGTTTGCTACAACTTTTTGCCTGTTCACATGTTCTGGTGCAAACCGAACCGGGGGAGGGGGGGGTGTTTGGCCCATCCCTATTATTTAATACGACCACATAGGAGTAAACACGTCTAGTTAAAAGTAATCTTTACCTATGGCCATCATAAGCATGAAATAACTACACTGTTTTCCAACATAGTTTACAGGTGTTAAGTGTCATATTCACAGTACAGATACAGCACCTACTCTGTTGTGACCACAGGATCATTCAAGGAAACAACCTATGATTAACTTGGAAATTTGAAGATTATCAAGGCTGTAGAACTGGATAGATTACATTCATGACTTTGTTTGGGAACAGAAGCTATGGTGAAATCTACGTCTTTATTCTTTATATTCTGCAACTGCCCCTTCCCCCAACAGCAATCAGAAATATAGATACATTGCATGGAAGGTATGCAAGATAGGCAGAATAGGACATAGTGAAACTGGTTTGTTCCACATATTTTTACATTATTTGAGCCATAATTCAAAGTTCCACTTACATAACAAAAAAACCTTAGGATAGGCTGAAGCTGTAAAGCACAGGAACCATACAGATAAATAGCACTTCTTTGACATTGAAATCTTTCTGTACCATGTTTGATATATATTAACCACTTCAGCCCCAGAAGGTTCCCCCCCCCCCTTCATGAACAGGCCATTTTTGCCATACAGCACTGCATTATTTTAACTGACAATTGAACGGTAATGCGACGCTGTACCCAAATAAAATTGATGTCCTTTTTTCCCCACAAATAGAGGTTACTTTTGGTGGTATTTGATTACCTCAATATTTTTTACTTTCTGCTATCAAACATATCCAATAAAAAATCGAATTTCCTCTTCAATTTAGGCCAATATGTATTCTGCTACATATTTTTGGTAAAATAAATCCCAATTAGCGTATATTGGTTGGTTATAGCATCTACAACTATGGGATATTGTTATGGAATTTTTATTTATTTATTTATTTTTACTAGTAATGACCGCTATCAGGGACATTGCGGCAGACAAATTGGACACCAAGTGACACTTTTGACACGGTGATCAATGCTAAATAATATACACTGATCACTGTACTAATGACACTGGCAAGGAAGCAGTTAACATCAAGGGCAATCAAAGTGTTAAATGTGTCCCTAGGGAGTGCTTTCTAACTGTGTGGGGGGTACTTGTACTATAAGAAGACAGAGATCTGTGTTCCTGCTTAGCAGAAACACAAGATCTCTGTCTTCTCCTGAAACAGAACGGCGATCTGCCTTGTTTACATAGGCAGACTGACATTCTGTCTGCCTCGGGAACGAACGGCGGGTCCCGGCGGACATATGGTCTGCTGGACCCACTGATTGGCTCCTGCTGTGTCCAATCACAGTGGGAGCTGGTTGTCGGCAGGGCGCATGCGCGTCCCCAGACCCTGAAGAGCGTAATCACGTACAGGTACATGATTTCGCGCAGAGATGTCACCCTGCTGCAGTAAATGTATGTGGGGTGGTCCAGAAGCGGTTGATGAAGTGGTCCAGAAGCGGTTGATGAAGTGGTGACCAGAAGGGAGGTACACATTCCAGCCATCCCCTTAAAGACAGGTATATAATATATATATATATATATATATATATTGTAAGGTGAGTCACTCCTCTTGTATTCAAGTTCATAAGTGAATCAAATTGGAGATTGTATCCTTCTTATTTGATATATATATATATATATATATTGTGGGGGGTTAGCTCAATGAGGGGAATCACCTTCCCTGGGAAAAAGGTAGTCCAAACGGCAGGTTTTTCTTAAAAGCTGACTTGTAGCCAGTTTTATTTAAAAGGTTGCATGAAAAATCAAACAAACAATCCTTGCCTTTCAGGCTCTTACTAAACATTTCTAGGTTCCTAACTCAGAGGTGAAGGGCTTCTCCCAGTCACCCACAAAACAAAGATAATGCAAACCTTTTGTTTCAGTCACAGAACAAAATTTCAGTTCATCAGCTCTCTCAGATTTTTGGCTTCCTGAGTCCCAGGTAAGAGTAAACATTTGCACTACTCCTGCTTATTTATACCACCTGTTGGTGGACACAAGTGTACCACAAAATCTGGTCCAGGGCAAACTTTGCTAAGGTGACTGGTAATACCTGGACCGGATCTTCCCTTAGTTCACTGCAAATGAACGCATGTGAGGTGAAACATAACCTCCATCGATCACCTCGCCTTTCATAATGTCACTATATATATGGAAAATTGTTCACGATAGTTACCGTAATTTTCCTTTCCTGGCTCTGCCTCATGCCCGCCCCTTGACCCCGTATAGGACATCCCTGAATAGCTCAAAAAGGCAGACAGTACCTGGTGCAGGTGTTCTGTAGATAGGGAGGGTGTGTGCTGGCATGAGGCAGAGCCAGGAAAGGAATATTTATGGTAAGTATTGGTAACAATTTTCCGTTTTCCTGGCTCAGCCTCATGCCAGCAAGACCTCAGGACCTAACTAGCCAGACACAAGGAGGGAGTAAAAACCACAAACACTAGGTGCTGCTAAAGAGTTAGCCGCCTTACAGACTACATCTGCTGAAACCTTGGCCAGGCCACCCAGGAGGAAGAAACTGCCCTAGTAGAGTGCGCCCAGATCTCCTGAGGGGGGGGGGGGGGGAAGGCCTTCCTAGGAGTAAGCTACTTGAATACATTTTACATCCCACATCATGATGACTCTAGGGGAAGCTGGCATGCCCCCCCTAGGACCCTTTGGATACACAAAGAGTGTCACATTTTCAAAATGATTCTGTTCTCTCCAAATATGCCTGCAGAATGTATTTTAGATCCAGCTTGTACAAATCTGAATCTTTGGCATCTGGCGTTGAGGGTGGAAAAGCTGGAAGGACTGATTGCCAGTGAAAGTGGAACTCCGATGAAACTTTAGGTAGGAAATTCGGAGAAGGTCGTAACACCACTCCATCTGGAAAAAAGATGCAGCATGGTTCTTTTCAGCAGAATGCGGCAATATCAGAGACCCGCCTAGCCGAGACCACAGCCGTAAGGAACAACGTCTTGAAGGTGAGGTAATAATGGACTAATCAAATCGGGAGCAAATGGAGGCTTCAGCAATCCCTTCAGAACCAACTGAAAATCCCACTTTGGAAATATTGGATGTAAATTGAAATTGAAAATTGATATGACCGTATCGTAAAGATTCAGGCTCCTCAGTTTGTCCCTTTCAAATGCCACACAGTCAAGGTTAGACAGGCAGGATTATGTTGAAACTGGCCGTCCTGGAGAAGCAGGTCTTGGATCTTAGGCAACCTGATTGGAGGTATAGTATAGGTATAAATTTGGGTGTGTTCCGGGCAAATGGTTATTTATATACTATTATGGGAGCTGCTGCCTCCACTAAGACAACTACCTGGGTAGGGTCTATATGAGAAACTTAAGGGGGTAGTGGGCAGTGGTGGCTGGTGAAGTTTTAGGATGGGGGGCACCAGGTCCCGCCCTTCCTCTTTGACCCCTCCTACTTCTAATAAGCCCCACCCCTTATAGAATCCACCCACTCCGTCCCCTGTATTGCACATATTGTGTCAGGAGTACACAGCTCAGCATCACAGGACACAGTATACAGCTCAGCATCACAGGACACATTATATAGCTCAACATCACAGGACACAGTATACAGCTCAGCATCACAGGACACATTATATAGCTCAGCATCACAGGACACAGTATACAGCTCAGCATCACAGGACACAGTATACAGCTCAGCATCACAAGACACAGTATACAGCTCAGCATCACAGGTGGGGTATATAGCAGCCAATATCACAGGTGGGGTAAATTGCAGCCAGTATCACAGGTGGTGGTAAATTGCAGCCAATAACACAGGTGGGGTAAATTGCAGCCAGTATCACAGGACACAGTATAGAGCCCCGGCATCATAAGTAGGGGTATATAGCAGCCAGTATCAAAGGTTGGGTAAAATGCAGCCAATAACACAGGTGGGGTAAATTGCAGCCAATATCACAGGAGGGGGTACTTTGTAGCCAATGTCACAGGTGAGGGTACTTTGCAGCCAGTATCACGGGCGGGGGTACTTTGCAGCCAGTATCACAGGTGGGGGTACTTTGCAGCCAGGATCAAAGGTGGGGGTACTTTGCAGCCAATATCACAAGTGGGGTACTTTGCAGCCAGTATCACAGGTGGGGGTACTTTGCAGTCAATATCACAGGTGGGGGTACTTTGCAGCCAGTATCACAGGTGGGGGTACATTGCAGCCGCCAGTAACACAGGTGGGGGTACATTGCAGCCTCCAGTAACACAGGTGGGGGTACATTGCAGCCGCCAGTAACACAGGTGGGGGTACATTGCAGCCGCCAGTATCACAGGTGGGGGTACATTGCAGCCACCAGTATCACAGGTGGGGGTACATTGCAGCCACCAGTATCACAGGTGGGGGTACATTGCAGCCACCAGTACCACAGGTGGGGGTACATTGCAGCTGCCAGTATCACAGGTGGGGTACTTTGCAGAGTCCTCCCCCCCACCCCGAAGTCGGGACAAGTCCCGCACTTACCCCATCTAATAGGCAGGCAGGCAGGAGTGTGCAGAGATCGGCATGCGGACAGCGGGCTGTTTGTATGCAGAGGCAGCGCTTGCGGTGAGTGTGCTGCTGGAGCCTGGAGGTCCGGCTTCTCTCTCCATGGCCGGAAGTGACGCCGAGGCTCCTCCGTCTATTGGACGGCGGTGAATGATTGACAGTACCAGGAGCCAATAAGCGGCATGAGGCGCAGAGCAAAGCGCCTCAAGGGGCAGGATTAAACCCTGCCATTGAAGCGTGTTGCCTGCAATCATGTGATTGCAATGACATCACGCTTCCCATAGTGCACTGTGTTTGGCACCCGAACACAGTGCACTGTGTTAATTTAAACAAACTTTTTTTTTTTTTTTAAAGGGGACTTTTTTTTGGGGGGGGGTGGCGCCCGGGTGCCCCTATGGGTGGGCCGCCACTGGTAGTGGGTTTGGCACTGATATTGCAGAGTGTGTATAGATGTGTGTTATCCTTTAAATCAAAAAGTAAGTAAAACAGGTGCTTGGTGCTCTGTGGTTTCTCATATATCAGCACATCATTTGTAGTGAGAAAGTATATATGTGATCTATAGTTGAAATTACAAATATTCAAAGAAAGTGTAAACATTAAACTTTTCTTTAAACCATTTCATAATGTGTGCAAACAAGTTCCACAATTAAATTCCCAGAGCTTCTCGCGTCATTACATCACTTCCTGCCGGGTCTGTGGAATGCAGAGACATCCCGGACTTCCTGATTGTCATGCTTACCAAACATTGAACAAATGTAATTGCATTTCTGATTGTTTAATGGAATCAAAAATGAATAACAGTATTGCGCTATGGGATGTAATTTCTTTCCAAGTATTACTGAGGAGAAGGGGCAAACTGGTTAAAGGAGAAAGGAGAGCAATATACACATGGATCTGGGTCCTGTTATACAGCAAATTAGCTGTGAAAAGGGGAGTACCTTTAGGGGAGTACCTTCCGGTGAGAGGGGCACAGGGTGTAGCACCTGTACTAGATGTGTTACAAGCACGGATAAAAAGCACCTGTCACTTTATTTTGAAACCCTTTTTTTTTCAATATGTTTTATGTTTATGGACTATTTACACCAGGATTTGATTGATTACAGATTGGGTGGTTCTATTTACCACCACAGAGTTCAATGCTTACTAGTTCCAAGCACTTGTCACTTTATTTTACAATTGAATATGTTGAGAATTTAATCATGGAATTTGTTTGCACATATTATGGAATGGTTTAAACAAAAGTTTAATGTTTACACACTCTTTGAATATTTGTAATTTCAACAATAGATCACATATATACTTTCTCACTATAAATAATGTGCTGACATATGGAGAAGCACAGAGCACCAAGCACCCATTTTACTTATTTTTTGATTTAAAGGGAAACACACATCTATGCACACTTCAAAAGAGCAGCGCCATACCCACTACCCCTTTCATTTTCTCATATAAACCTGATTAGAGGGCACTTTGCTAGGTGACAAAGGAGGGAGAATCATGGCCTCCTCGGTCAGAATGGCGCGATCACTATGGCCGAGACTTCCTCCTCCACAATATCCACAACGATCTGAGAATCAGGGCTGTCAGAGGGAAGATGCATACTTGACTGAAGTTCCACCTCTGGGAGAGGGCGTCCTGGGCTAGAGCCTGTGGATAGAAGAAGCGGGAGAAGAATTGAGGAACCTGACAATTGTCTGGAGTCGCCATGGAGGTCCACCTTGGGAGTCCCCCACCTTGCAAATATCTCTGTTAGATACTGCGAGTTCAGCATCCATTTTATGTGTCTGGAAAATTTGCGGCTCAAGCAGTCTGCCAGGGTGTTCTGAGAACCCAGAAGGTATGCTGCCAACAGGTCCATCAAATGAACTTTGGCAAATTCGAACATTTCTGCCATGACCTGGAGAAGACACAGACTCCTTGTTCCACCCTGCTTCATCACATAAGAAACCGCAGTCCTGTTGTCCATCAAAAGTTTGACTCTCTTGCCTCGAATGATGGGAAGAAACGCTTTTAGAGCCTCCCTGGCCGCATTCTAGCAGATTGGAAGAACAGGGGGTCTGAGAGTCCCACGTTCCCTGAGTTCTCAAGCTCTGGCAATGAGCACCCCAACCCGAAGACTGACATCTGATATGATTGTGACCCTGTTTACCGGGCTGATGGGCTTACCCAGGGAAAGGTTGTCCCTGTGGCTCCAAACCCGTAGGCCGTTTTGAATAAAGAGCGGTATATGGACTTTCTGGTGTAGGGATCCTCAATGCCACTGGCTCAGAAGACCAACCTGTAACCTTCTCATGTGCCACTGTGTCCATGGCACTGCCGGGATACAGGCTGTCAGGATTCCAAGAAAAATCATACCCCTGCGGACTGTGATCAAGGATGAAATCTGTCTTACCTTCTTTTCGGGAAGCAACACTTTGTTCTGAATCATGTCAAAAGACATTCCTAAATAAACAAGGTCCTGACAAGGAACGAGTTTGAGCTTTTCTGCATTTATCATACAACCAAACTTTGCTAGAATGTTCAGGTCCTGGTCCCTCTCTTGCACCAGAAGATCCTTGTACTGAGCGAGAACTAGGACATCGTCTAGGTAATCAAATATTCGTATGTCTTTCTGCCAAAGAAAATCGATCACCATGACCATAACTTTTGAAAATGTCCTTGGGGCCGAACTGAGGCCAAGCAGAAGACACCTGAATTGGAAATAGTCGCCCGCAAAGTAAAACCTTAGAAAATGTTGATGGACTTTGGCCACCAAGACATAGAAATTGGCATTCTCGAGTTCCACGGAAATCATCCAATCGCCTCGTCGGATTACAGCGGTTATGGTCTTGAGGGACTCCATGCGAAAGGACTGAGTCCTCAGAAAAGAATTTAGGTTCTTTAAATCCAAAGAAATGGGGTATATCCTGTAAGGACTTATCGAGTTATTTTCTGTCTGTCATGGACGACGTCCACAAGAATAAGACAGGAGCTAGACCTGTAAGGACAAAGAATATCAGGGACGGTAACCAGGGGTGTCACCTACCAGGGAACAACCCCCATTTAGGGGGACTGTCACCCGCGGAGACCACGACCCGACCCGCACCGTCGGTAGGACCCAATAAACAAAGGTAGAGAAACGAAGATGAGAAAGGGAAGACCGTCCGGGACTCCGATATCACTGTCCCGGTCTTCCCCTTGTTACAGTTCCTCACATGAGAGGAGAAAAGGAGTAAGTTTTCTACAACCCGTTCACCGTAGGACAAAACCTAAATTTCTTGGATTTAAGAAAAGACTCCTGAGTCAGGAAAGCGTACCTCAGGGAGTTCTGGTATTGGCGACATTAGGCTGCTCCGCTAACCTACTAAAGGCACC
>BLSH010377694.1:1084392-1099037 GCA_018402905.1 Glandirana rugosa | reverse complement strand
AAAGTTCTATTTGTGGGAAAAAAAGGACGCAAATTTTATTTGGGTACAACGCCGCACGACCGCGCAATTGTCATTCAAAATGCGACAGCGCTGAAAGCCAAAAATTGGTCTGGGCAGGAGGGGGGTTTAAGTGCCCAGTAAGGAAGGGGTTAAACACATTGGAATGCAGAGAATGCTGAGAGAGGTGTCAGATTTTCATCTTGATGTCGGGGAGATGGGCGGGACACGCGGGTGTTAGCTGTTCAGTCCCGCCCACCTCCTGATCTCAGTGAAGATCTGCAGCTCTCTCTCAGCATTCTCTGCATTCCAATGTGATTAGTCACAGTTACATGCACAGAACGGCTCTTAGAAGCAGCGTGGCTCTGTTTAATGTGAATCTACCTTACTCATCCCTTATGTGTTCTGGCTACAGTCTCTGTGTCCTGGCTAAAATCCCTGTGTACTGTCTACAATCCCTGTGTTCTGGCTCCCTGTCCCTGTGTTCTGGCTACAATCCCTGTGTTCTGGCTCCCTGTCCCTGTGTTCTGGCTGCTGCATTTCCCACCCTAGGCTTATGCTCGGGTCAATAACTTTTCCCTGATTTTTGTGGTAAAATTAGGTGCCTCGGCTTATATTCGAGACGGCTTATACGCGAGTATATACGGTAGATGCTGATTCTGGATGATGCCTGAACAAAGATAGTGCTGCCTCTCTGGAGAGAAACTTAAATGAAGGTATTGTCAGGGGTAGCACTATGATCTTTGGGAGCAGTGATAAAGTGTTACCCCATACATTTTTATTAATGTTAAATGCAGTGTATCTCATGTTAGATCATGATCTTGCAACATTATTTAACTTTCCTACAGCATAAGGGCACACATAGTTAAAGGATGAAATGAATCCAACTGTCCCAGAACAAATTACATTTGACAATTATCATTATCAGTATTTTTAATGACTCATTCCATCTGTCTTCTCCTAGTTTGCCTACATCTTTCTCCCAGCAAGTTTTTACATTTTGAATAATATATTTTTCTAAAGCTGGAAACAATCTCACATACAGTTTAGAAATCCATCCTTTTCCATATGCTAAGCCATTAAAATGTTAATATTAACTTTTTAAAATCAAGGAACAGACCATGAAAGTTGAACACTGTGGGGTTGATGTACTAAAGGCAGATAGGCTGCTTATTTTGCAAGTGAAGTTTTCCCAGAAAATAGCGAATGATGCCAAGCTCTGCTGACATCTATCATCCAATCACGTGGAAGAAAAATATAGGAAATATGACTTGTGCAGCCAAGAAGGGCTACAAGGAACGAAGGCCCATAATATATACCAGGTTGGCCAAAGATCAAAACAGTGGGTCTGGGCTCTCCTTGGGCAAAAAAAAAATGTCTCCAAAGAGCAACTTTGCCAAAGCAGAGCATAGAAGTGTAAAGCCAGGGTATCAGAAGAAATACAAAGTCAGAAAAAAAATCTGCAGGGAATCCGGGGATAAGAGTTTGATCAATTCAAGCTAAGGAGGTTACATGATGAGAAACGGGAACTATTCTGGGGATGAATCTGATCTTACATGGCAATAGTCAACTCCCCTGTTAGGCTTGTACAGTGGAGGGTGGGGTGGAGATATACATGGTGTATGCTCTCTACTGAAGAGGTTGTATTATATAGAGCAGGGATATGCAATTAGCGGACCTCCAGCTGTTGCAAAACTACAAGTCCCATCATGCCTCTACCTCTGGGTGTCATGCTTGCGGCTGTCAGAGCCTTGCTATGCCTCATGGGACTTGTAGTTCTGCAACATCTGGAGGTCCGCTAATTGCATATCCCTGATATAGAGTTTAAAATATGTTTTGCTGTAGAGTATCAGTAAATTAGAGATACAAGAGGATCTCAGGAAGAGGCTATATGGAGCAGCTATACAGCTGAGGGTGCTTTGTGGGGGAGCTAGCCAAGTGTCAGGCACCTACAGACTGCATGCGGTTACCGAAACAAAAACCTAAGGGAAGAATTTGCCAAAATTCAGGGACAGTTTGGGTTGATTAATGCAATAAAAAACCCAAAAAACAAAAACAAAACAAAACACATTTTTGATGGTGCAAGAGCAAAAAAGGATTTCCTCCTCAGAAGGCAAGCAATTTGATAGCCCGTAAGCCTTTTTTAAAAAATTTTTTAGGGACGGGGCTTATTCCAAGATCAGCTGTAGAGTCTAAGAGTTCTTAGCTAAGGCAATGTGAGCAAATACTAGGACCAAACAATAAAACTAACCTTCTTTGGAAAGATTGCTAGGCATCTCTAAGATGCAGTGTGATTTAGTAGGATTTTACAGATAGGGGCAACCAGGGGCTGCAATAAAAGCATGCGTCTGAGAAAGCTGAGTTTTGCCGATACTTTTTTGGGCTTCAAAAGGAATGGTGAAGACTTATTAATGTACCTCTCCTGGTAAAACTTTAGTAAGGGGCTAAAAAAAAAATTATATGGTAAAGGTGTGAGCATACAGTCACAGACCTAGACTTAGAGCCAGGTCTCAGAGATACCTTAGAATCTGAAAAATTAAAGTACAACTAAAGGCAACAGTGGTGTAGTGGATAGCACTTTCACCTGGCAGCAAAAGGGTCGCTGGTTCAAATCCCAACCACGACACTACCTGCCTGGAGTTTGCATGTTCTCCCTGTGCCTGCGTGGGTTTCCTCCCACACTCCAAAGACATGCTGGTAGGCAAATTAGGTCCTGTCTAAAATTGGCCCTAGTATGTGTATGCATGAATATGAGTTAAGGGCCTTAGATTGTAAGCTCCTTGAGGGTAGGAACTGATGTGCATGTACAATATATATGTAAAGCACTGCGTAAATTGACAGTGCTATAGAAGTACCTGAAATAAATAAATAAAATAAATATTTTAGTAAATCCTCATATAAATACCTGAACGTTACACATGGTAATAAACATAATAACTGAAATTATTATTTTCCTACCATATAGCTGCAATTGTGGTCTATAATCCCCTATCCATTCATTTTTTGCTGTATAGTGTTAGTGATGATGGGAGGAGTTCAGCAGAGCTCAGATGTCATTTCCTTTCAGTGAACTAGACTCTGTATCTCCCATAAGAAACTACAATTCCCAGAGTCCTCCTGCCTTCTATCATGCTCAATCTATTTTACATAACACATACCCATCTACCAATCAAAAGCTGGGTGTGTGCTATGTAAAACAGCCAGTAGAGGTTAGTTTGCATAAAGATCTGTTTATTAATCTGTGTGCTTATCTCTGCCTGCTCTCCTCTGGTAATTGGTAAACTGACAGAACAAAATCCAACCTGTGTAGACAGAGCAGTGGGCGGGCAAAGGCGGGACATAGGTGGGAGTGTGAAGGCTTCACGGGCCGATTGTTGGCAGAGCCTTGTCGGGACTTCTGTGTAGAATGAAATGTTTGATATTTCCATGTACTACAAGAGCACCTCTCCCAGTGATGTCATGAAGATAGCATGCAAAACGAGACAACAGACAATGTGAAAAACAGGAAGTAAAGTTATCTTCAAGTGCACATGAGAGCAGGGGACAAGGTAGATATCTCAAAATCCTTACTGCTTTTTGCAAAACAACCAGTGAGATGTTTAACAGACTGTATAGGTGCATAACATATTGATTTTATCATTTTGAACATAGTTCTTCTTTAAGCCATTACCAGGTGTTGAATATAAGAGCACCACAGACTGCTATGACTATTACACACAGCAAGGAATATCCAGAGGACGAAGGAGATGGGGTTATAACTGTTACATACCTGTGGGGGGGGGGGGTGAGCCAGACGGTAGAGGGAGACCTCTCCTACAGCTCCGGCTTACAGACCGCTGGGAGTGATACAGCGGCCACGGAAGCATGGCGGGGTAAGAGTGCCCGATCAGTCCTGGAGACAGCTGAGCTGGATGCTGATGCAGTCTGGCCAGACAGCAGAACAGGGTGCCGATGCCGACTGGCTGGACAGCAGGACAGGATGCTAATGCAGACTGGCTGGACAGCAGAACAGGATGCTGATGCAGACTGGCAGGACAGCACAGCAGGATGCTGATGCAGACTGGCAGGACAGCAGAGCAGGATGCTGATGCAGACTGGCTGGACAGCAGAACAGGATGCTGATGCAGACTGGCAGGACAGCAGAGCAGGATGCTGATGCAGACTGGCTGGACAGCAGAACAGGATGCTGATGCAGACTGGCAGGACAGCAGCGCAGGATGCTGATGCAGACTGGCTGGACAGCAGAATAGGATGCTGATGCAGACTGGCAGGACAGCAGAGCAGGATGCTGATGCAGACTGGCTGGACAGCAGAGCAGGATGCTGATGCAGACTGGCTGAACAGCAGAACAGGATGCTGATGCAGACTGGCAGGACAGCAGAGCAGGTTGCTGATACAGACTGGCTGGACAGCAGAACAGGATGCTGATGCAGACTGGCAGGACAGCAGAGCAGGATGCTGACGCAGACTGGCTGGACAGCAGAACAGGATGCTGATACAGACTGGCAGGACAGCAGAACAGGATGCTGATGCAGACTGGCAGGACAGCAGAGCAGGGTTGGGCAGGCCGGGTCGGCAACAATCAGACAATAGCAGGCAGAGGAAGAAGGCAGAGGCAGGTCACAAGGCAATCCGGGGTCAGGGCAGGCAGCAGACAAGCAGAGTAGAGGAGCGATCCGGGTCAAGGTCACAAGAAAACTGGTACAGGAACACAGGTAACAGAGTGCAGAAGCTGCAGATTAAACAGCAAAGTGACTGTGTGGAGGACCGGCTTAAATAGGGCCTTTGGTGCCAATGATCGTTCACATTGATGCGTGTGTACGCATGCGCGAGTGCCGGAGCGCACGGGTCGTTCCGTGGGCTTCTTGACATTGTCCCCTCCTTATGGGCACCTTCTGGGTGCCAAATTGTCTCTTCTTTTGCGGATTCCTGAGAAAGAAGGCATGGATCAGATCCGTGGCATGTACATTTTGTGCAGGCTCCCAGGAATTTTCCTCTGGACCGTAACCCTTCCATTTAATCAGGTATTGTGTTTGACCCCTTCTTCTCCTGCAGTCAATGATGGCCTCAACTTCAAATTCCTCATCTCCGTTATCTATAACAGGTGCCGGAGGTCTTGAGCAGCAGTCAGGAAATCGGTCAGGCACTGCAGGTTTCAGCAGGGAAACGTGAAACACCGGATGGATCTTGAAGGACTCAGGTAAGGACAATTCAAAAGATACATCATTGATCCTCCTCCTCACCGGGAAGGGGCCGATGAATCTAGGAGCCAGCTTCTTCGAGGGACATGTCAACCTTAGATTGGCTGTAGACAACCAAATCTGGTCTCCTGGTTGCAGAATCAATTCCCCTCTTCTTCTCCTGTCAAAAGACCTCTTACTGTCCTCCTGGGCCTTTGCAATGGTCTCTTGTAGCAGCAAGTTATTGCGGGAGAAGAAGCCCAAGGTGTCCTGAACTGCAGGAACAGGAGATTCAGGAACAAGGTCAGGTAGGAAGGTGGGATGAAACCCATAGTTAGCAAAGAAAGGAGACTGTTGGGTGGCCGAGAGGTTGGAGTTGTTGTAAGCGAACTCTGCCAAGGGCAGCAATGATAACCAATCGTCCTGAACAAAAGAGGTGAAGCACCGGATGTACTGTTCCAGGGTCTGATTGGTGCGCTTGGTTTGCCCATTGGTCTGGGCATGATAAGCAGACGAAAAGGAGAGTTTGATCTGCAAAGTTTCACATAACTCCTTCCAGAATTTGGAGGTGAACTGAACATCCCGATCTGAGACAATATTTTTAGGCACACCATGGAGTCTCACAATTTCGTTAATAAAGACTCTGGCAGACTCTGTGGCCGAAGGAAGTGGAATGGAACGAAGTGAGCCATTTTTGACAGACGGTCCACGATGACAAAGATGGCAGTGCACTGGTTGGAGGGTGGAAGTTCGACTATAAAGTCCATTGAAATCATCTTCCAAGGTCTGTGAGGTATGGGCAGAGGTCTGAGTAATCCCCATGCTTTGCTTCTGGAGCTCTTATTCCGAATACAGGTGGTACAGGCCTTCACATAGGCTTGGCAATCTTTTTCCAGGCGAGGCCACCAGAATGAACGTTGCACCAGTTCAAGGGTCTTATGAATGCCAAAGTGGCCTTCCAGGGGATGGTCATGACATACTTCTAGCACCTTAGTCCGAGCCTCCTTGGGCACACAGATCTGTTTGTCCTTCCATAGGAGTCCATTCTTGGCTTGTAAAGTGATTCCGGGGGGACCATGTAATCCTATAGAGGCAGACTGTAGCTGATTTAACAAACTTGTGTAACAGCAGGAAGTTACCGGCTGGTGGAATGGTATCTGGCTCTGGGATGTTTCTTGGATCCTCAAACATGCGCGGCAGTGCGTCGGGCTTAGAGTTCTTTGATCCGGGCCTGTAGGTGATGTGAAATGTGAATCTTGAAAAGAAGAGTGCCCAACAGGCTTGACGGGGCTTTAAGCGTTTTGCAGCTCTCAGATACTCTAAATTTTTGTGATCTGTGTAGATCAGGATCGGATGTGCTGCTCCCTCCAACAAATATCTCCATTCTTCCAGAGCAGCCTTGATCGCTAACAACTCCTGATCCCCTACATCGTAATTCCTCACGGCTGGAGAGAGCTTCCATGAAAAGAACACCACTGGGTGCGTCGCCTCCTTGAGGCCTTGGCGTTGAGACAGAATGGCCCCGATGGTGCTTTCAGAGGCGTTTACTTCGACGATGTAGGGTAAGGCAGAGTCAGGGTGGCTCAGAACAGGGGCGACTGTAAATCGCTTCTTTAATGTTTCAAAGGCCACCTGTGCATCCTCAGTCCAGCAAAAACTGACACCCTGCTTAATCAACTGTGTGATAGGGTGAATGATGGCTGAAAAGTTCTTAATAAATTTGCGGTAGAAGTTGGCGAAGCCCACAAAACGTTGAATTCCTTTCTTGTCTGTGGGGGCCGGCCAATCCAATATCGCTGCGACCTTCTAAGAATCCCTCATGATTCCATTGGTAGAGATGATCATCCCCATGGACTGGATACTTTGTCGCTCAAAGTTACATTTCTCGGCCTTGGCATAGAGTCCATGCTCCCGGAGCCTACATAGCACACTTCTTACATGTCCCAGATGTACTTCTAACGACAAGGAAAAGATTAAGATGTCGTCCAGGTAAACGACAACAAAGATGTCCAGGAAGTCCTTGAAGATGTCATTAATAAAGTACTGGAAGGTGGCCGGGGCATTGCAGAGACCGAAGGGCATTACTAGATACTCAAAGTGTCCGTATCTCGTGCGAAAAGCGGTCTTCCACTCATCCCCTTTTCTTATGCGAATCAGGTTGTAGGCTCCTCTTAAATCAAGTTTAGTAACTACATGCTGATTTTGGAACAGTTTAGGGACCAAGGGAAGAGGGTAGCGTTTCCTAATGGTTATCTTATTCAAGTCCCAGTAATCAACACATGCTCTCAGGGAATGATCTTTCTTCTCCATGAAGAATATGCCTGCACCGGCTGGAGAGGTAGATGGCTGGATGAACCAATTCTCAAGGTTCTCATCAATGTAGTCCTTTAGTACTCCTGATTCCCGTTCTGACAAGGGGAAGATGCGACCGAAGGGAATCTCGACCCCTTGAAGGAGTTCAGTGGGACAGTCATAGGGCCGGTGTGGGGGTAAGGTGTCAGCCCCACGCTTACTGAAGACATCCAGAAATTCATGGTTGGTGGCAGGAACCAGCTGACATAGCTCAGGGTCTGTGTCGGTGCACAGCAGGATCGTGGGTGAGGATGACAGGGAAGGTGTCTCCAGGCAGAGTTCTTGGCAGTAAGAAGATGAGAACACAATATTCCCGGTTCCTCAGTCTATTTGAGGGTTATGGCCCTGCAACCAAGGTAGGCCCAGGATGACAGGAAACAGGGGGGAAGAGATGGCATCAAAGCGCAGTAGTTCTCGGTGGTTGGTGGAGCTGATGGTCAGTAAAGGTGGGGTCTCCTTGGTAACCAGTCCAGACTTAATGAGAGATCCATCAACCAGAAATACTGTGAGTTCTTGTTCCCTGGTTTGTAGTGGAATGCGCTGTTGTGTGGCAAAAGACTGGTCGATGAAATAGCTGCAGGCGCCAGAATCAATTATCGCGGTCACCGACACGGTTCTTCCTGGAAGCTGGAACACGATGGGTAGAGTAGAATGAGCAGAGTTAGCAGACATGGCAGGCAAGGGTGGCTGATCGGGAGAAGATAAGGCTAGACACTTACGCAGCTTAGCAGGACAGGTGCGTACAAAGTGACCGGCCTCTCCGCAGTACAGACACAGGTTATTCAAACATCTGCGTTGGTGCTCCTCCGGGGTCAGTGAGGTATGGATCAGACCCAACTGCATGGGCTCAGGAGCTTTTGGCATGGAGGAAATAGGACCTCTAGGAACCGGAACAGGTGCTTTTGACAGCATCCAGATAGGGCAGAACGACTGTGAAGATCTCTCCGCTCTGCGCTCCCTAAGGCGTCGATCAATCTGGATGGAAAGCTTGATCAGTGCTTCCAGGGA
The DNA here is from genome assembly GCA_018402905.1 of Glandirana rugosa. Classification (NCBI taxonomy): domain Eukaryota; kingdom Metazoa; phylum Chordata; class Amphibia; order Anura; family Ranidae; genus Glandirana; species Glandirana rugosa. The sequence continues at coordinate 1,090,500 of BLSH010377694.1, read as the reverse complement.
GTTTGGTACTCCAACCCAGGCCAACTCATCCTTCTGACTCTCAGAGAGACCCAGGCGGAACTGATGACAGAGGGCAGCGTTGTTCCAATCGGTGTCAGCACTCCAGCGTCTAAAGTCCGTGCCATAGTCCTCGGCCGCTCTGCGGCCTTGCTGGAGTGCATGCAGAGCTGCTTCAGCTGTGGCAGTTCTTTGCGGGTCATTGCACAACTGGGCCATGGTGTCGAAGAAGGTCTGCATAGAGTTGAGCTGGACATCGTTCCGCTCCAGAAGCCGCTGTGCCCAGGACTGTGGTTGCAAGAGGGAGATGATGTATCCCACCTTGGTGGATTCCAAGGAAAAAGTCAGTGGCTGGAGGGCAAAATAGAGCTGACAGGCATTTCGGAAAGCTCTAAATTTACCCCGATCACCAGAAAAACGTTCAGGAGTCAGCATCCGGGGCTCAGGAGGCAACATCACCACTGAAGGTCCGGAGGATGCACTGGCCTGGGTCGAGGAAAAAGCCGAGTCAGAGGTCGGGTTGGATCCTGTGGCTGGAGACGGCATAGACTGGACTTGATTCTCTAGCCGAGTGTAGCCATCCTGAAGAGACTGCACAGCTTGGGTCAAGGCGGCCAGGTGTCGGCAAATCTCATCCATCGGAGTGGCATCCCTAACTGGCTCAGTCATGGCTGTTTGGTACTGTTACGTACCTGGGGAAGGGGGGGTGAGCCAGACGGTAGAGGGAGACCTCTCCTACAACTCCGGCTTACAGACCGCTGGGAGTGATACAGCGGCCACGGAAGCACTGCGGGGTAAGCGTGCCCGATCAGTCCTGGAGACAGCTGAGCTGGATGCTGATGCAGTCTGGCTGGACAGCAGAACAGGATGCCAATGCAGACTGGCTGGACAGCAGGACAGGATGCTGATGCAGACTGGCTGGACAGATGCAGACTGGCTGGACAGCAGAGCAGGGTGCTGATGCAGACTGGCTGGACAGCAGAACAGGATGCTGATACAGACTGGCTGGACAGCAGAACAGGATGCTGATGCAGACTGGCAGGACAGCAGAGCAGGGTCGGGCAGGCCGGGTCGGCAACAATCGGACAATAGCAGGCAGAGGGAGAAGGCAGAGGCAGGTCACAAGGCAATCTGGGGTCAGGGCAGGCAGCAGACAAGCAAAGCAGAGGAATGATCCGGGTCAAGGTCACAAGCAAACGGGTACAGGAACACAGGTAACAGGATGCAGAAGCTGCAGACCAAACAGCAAAGTGACAGTGTGGAGGACCGGCTTAAATAGGGCCTCCACACTGCGTACACATTGGTGCGGGAATGCGCATGCGCCGGAGCGCACGGATCGTTCCATGGGCTTCCTGACAATAACCCTTCCACATTTGTAAAAACATTAGAAAATATCTCATTTGAGAAATATACAGTATTAATAGGCATAGAAGAGACCAGACAGAGGCCTAGCTACTGCAAAAAAACTAATGGCAGGATCACTTATGACCATGCCAAAGTCAATTTTATATCCTTTTATGGATAATGATGGGACATGCATACCTAACAGAAAAAGTTCTCTCCATGAGACTTTTTTTAGGGACGCTGAGAATCAGGCTGCTCATAAGGCTGTAAGTACTGTATGTAAAAAATTTTAACAGAAGGCTAGTAAGAGAGCACAGCAAGGGAGGCTCATTTTGTACCTCTCAGAAAGATAAGTTGAAACAGAAAAACCTTAACATTACAGAATTTTGGCTTGCCAGTAGACATGCTACAATCTGCAGAGATGAAGGGGAACCGTAGTGATTAGGAGGTTTCTTAGCTGTTCTGGTGGACTTAGCTTAGAAGATATGCCATGAACAGATAAGCCTGCTGTAAAGGATGATGCCTGGAGGGGCACACAAATTGTATCTGTAAGGGAGAGGTGGACAAGTCAATAGGAAGGAATAATGTCTCCTTTGCCTTTTGCACAAGAAAGTGTACTGGGCAATTCATGTGGTATCCCATGAATGTAGTCAGGTGGAGAAGATGCAGAAGATTTTTTTTTAGCTGGTGGTACTCGCCATTTCCACAAGTGGCGATAGTGAACCGAAAAATTCTGCTTTAGTCAGACAGGTCGCATGGTGCAAGTCTGATGAGAAGTTCAGTTTAGGGGATGGAGCAGAGTTGGCATAGGACGTTGCTTTGCAACAAAGGAACTACTATAAACCTGAAAGGAACTTAGAGTTTCCTCACATAGCAGAATGGGTGCTATGTGTCCCATGAGCTCCCACTTACAAGCACTTGTAATCCATCATTGCTAATGGAGGATCTTCCTCTGCAGGGTACATATGGAATGGATGTATACAAAAAATGTGAAAATGCAATCTGCTGAAATCAATAAACAAATTATTTCAAATATTGTGTATAAAAAAGAAACAATTCATATGTTTCAATTGAGTGCATACAAATTAAACCATAACTAGGTCTGCAAACAAAAATTCATATATACAACATAAAATATTGTGAAAAATAGTCCATAACAAAGTCCATAATGTATCAAAATCCACTATCCAAGATGTGAAGACGACTGCTCATATTTCATAAATAACACCCATATAATCCTCCACCAGGGTAATTCAGTGAATTAATGACTTTTATGGACACAGGCTTACCAGATGTCAAATAATTGATGGCATAAATCTCAGCATGTATAGCGTATCCTACCCAACTCCAATCCAAATCTCATGAACTGCAGTTGATATAAGCCACTCTACATGTGGAAATAAATCACAGAAAAGCCTCCGATAGTGTAAAACCTTCTTATGAAGCGTTTCGTCACTTCCGACTTCGTTTGTGACAAAACGCGTCAAGGGGTGTGGCTACACGGCAACTTGGACATCATGCTAGTTTGTGCATCTATCAGTGCGGGCACGAGATGGAGGTTGCAGCACCGTGGCACACAGATATTGATGTACAGAGTGCTTAATGGTTGGATTTGATGTAAGATCAATGTATTTATATTAAATTGGTTCATAAGAAGGTTTTACAATATTGGAGGCTTTTGTGTCATTTATTTCCACATGTGGAGTGGCTTATATCAACTGCAGTTCATGAGATTTGGATTGGGGTCGGGCAGAATATGCTATACATGCTGAGATTTATGCCATCAATTATTTGACATCTGATAAGCCTGTGTCCATAAGGGTGATTAATTTACTGAATCACACTGGTGGAGGATTGTATGGGTGCTATTTATGAAATATGAGCACTCGTCTTCACATCTTGGATTGTGTATTTTGATACATTCATGGACTTTTTTTATGAACTATATTTCACAATATTTTATGTTGTATATATGATTTTTTGTTTGCATACCTAGTTATGGTTTAATTTTCTATGCACTCTATTGCACTACTGTGGATTGATTGGTTTTCACCAGATTGCATTTTCACATTTTTTTGTATATAATTTTTTTTTAAGTAGCAGCACTCACATTTTTCTACACAGATTTTTATTTTAGTGCAGCGATTACTATTTATTATGGAATGGATGTAGCCTGAGGGAGTTCAAAATGTCAGAAGGCTTCCTACTGTTCGGGGAATCCTGCCATACAGCACCACTCCACACATATATGGTATGATTTATGAAGTAGTTCAAACCTAAAAAAAACTTTTTTGGAATATGTCAAAGTGCCTGATGTTTGTGGTTCACGTTGAATGCTTTTTTTATTGTTAGAGCCCTGCTCTCCTGAAGAAGCCCTTCTGTGCGAAACACATTGAGAAGATAACCGCCCACCCATCAGTGATCAATATGTATTTTGGAAGATATTGCTAAAAATAAGATCCATTTATTTGGCACTTTACTATGGTTTGGGTGTTGCCAGGTTATATGCAGGGTGGTCTTTTTATACATGTGTGGATATATGCATATATTGCACAGCAGAGTGCATTTTAATCATTTTGTACAATAAAATTAATTGATTTACAAAGTGTTTTTTATGTTTCTTTTCCATGAAAGTCCCATATTTTTTCTTTTTCTTATCGGTTTCTGGAGTTATACTTATTTGGGATGTGGTTCACTATTTATCCACTCACAGCACCTTTTTAATAATATTCAGTTTTAGCCAACTTAAGGCTGAGAGGGACAACCTTCTATTGTGTGCAGTGTCTTGCTCAGGACTGAAATCCAACCGGTCCTTCACCCTTTGAACTCTATGGAAACTGCAACTTCATGTTTCCCTACTGCATGGGTGCTAAACCTGTGGCCCTCCAGCTGTTGTGGAACTACAAGTCCCATCGTGCCTTTGCGAGTCATTCTTTTAACTGCCAGCTTTGCAGTGCATCATGGGAATTGTAGTTCTGCAACAGCTGGAGGGCTATAGGTTGAGCACCCATGCGCTACTGCCTACTAACAGATGCTCAACCATTAGAAAACGCATGCAAATTTTGGGTCTCATGTTAGTCCCCTGCAGATCGGTTCTTTATGTGCAACACCACATCATCTTCTGCTGTTAGATGGAAGTGCTTCTTTTCTCTTTGCTGGAAAAGGGTAATGAGGGTCACAAAATTGTGTGGCTGGTGAGAACTGGGTTTTCGGTCAAGTAAAGATGCTTGGAGGCAGGAGGAAATTCTGCTTCCGGAGCTTCAAGTGATTACATGGCTTTTCTTCTTTGGACGCATGTCTTGGAGGGGCACTGGGTGTGAGTACAGACGGAAAACGCCATGGAAGTAATGCATTTACACTAGCGGAAACAAGCTTGGTGGCAGCACAGGAAATGTTGTACATCCTGAGTTGGGTGGAGAGTCACATGCCAACCTTGTCTGCAGTACACATACTAGACATCTAGTATATCTCAGTCTAAAGGGTCTGGACAGGAGCGTATCATGAAATGAGTGGGTCCGTGTGCAAGATAAAAAGTGGGCCCCAGTCATGGGCAAAAAAAGCAGCAAGTGGCTTAAAATGCGCTAAATATTGGGCGTAGCTAAAAGGGTGTGGTTTAATAGAGTCTGTGATGACTTACATAGAGCAGAATGCAGTAATGTTGAATAGGGAATGTACCGTGCAGAGTGTATGGCGGTGGGTAGTATGTGCATGAGAGGAGTGGGGTGTGTTTGGTGGTGGGATATGGAATGTATGGAGGTGGTTAGTATGTGCAGGAGAAGAGTGAGGCGTGTATGGAGGTGGGTAGTATGTGCAGGAGAGGAGTGAGGCGCGTATGGAGGTGGGTAGTATGTGCAGGAGAGGAGTTCAGAGTGTATGGCGGCTGGTATTATGTGCAGGAGAGGAGTGTGGAGTGTATGGAGGTAGGTAATATGTGCAGGGAGAGGGGTATGGAGTGTATGGAGGTGGGCAGTATGTGCAGGAGAGGAGTGTATGGAGATGGGTAGTATGTGCAGGGAGAGGGGTATGGAGTGTATGGAGGTGGGTAGTATGTACAGGAGAGGAGTGCAGAGTGTATGTAGGTGGGTAGTATGTGCAGGAGAGGAGTTAGGCGTGTATGGGGGTGGGTAGTATGTGCAGGAGAGGGGTTCGGAGTGTATGGCGGTGGGTACTATGTGCAGGAGAAAGGTGCGGAGTTTACGGAGGTGGGTAGTATGTGCAGGGAGAGGGATATGGAATGTATGGAGGTGGGTAGAATGAGCAGGTGAGGAGTGTGGAGTGTATGTAGGTGGGTAGAATGTGCAGGTGAGGAGTGTGGTGTGGAGTGCAGAATGCAGTAATGTTAAATAGGGAATGTACAGTGCAGAGTGTATGGCGGTGGATAGTATGTGCAGGAGAGGAGTGGGGCATGTATGAAGGTGGGTAGTATGTGCAGGAGAGGAGTGAGGCGTGTATGGAGGTGGGTAGTATATGCAGAAGAGTGCAGAGTGTATGTAGGTGGGTAGTATGTGCAGGAGAGGAGTTAGGCATGTATGGAGGTGGGTAGTATGTGCAGGAGAGGAGTTCGGAGTGTATGGCGGTGGGTACTATGTGCAGGAGAAGAGTGCAGAGTGTATGGAGGTGGGTAGTATGTGCAGGGAGAGGGGTATGGAGTGTATGGAGGTGGGTAGTATGTGCAGGGAGAGGGATATGGAGTGTATGGAGGTGGGTAGAAGTGCGGAGTGGACGAGTAAGATGGGTGGAGGTATGTGAGGTATAGGGAGAGGGACG
>BLSH010377694.1:1041102-1056299 GCA_018402905.1 Glandirana rugosa | reverse complement strand
ATCACACGTGAGCCTGTAAATCAGAAGGCAGAGCAGCCCGAGCGGCCGCAGTACTCCATTTGGCCACTGGGGCTGCTCTGCCTTCTCACTGTGTCTGAATGACACAGCGGCGCTCCTGAGTGTCCGGGAGCCCGCAGTCTAATGCGAGCTCCCGGCGCCGACGGGAGGGGGCGGATATCGGCCTAATTTGCATGATAATCGGCCGATGCCGATTCATCCAAAAAAGGCAAATATCGGCCCGATATATCGGCCAACCGATATATCGGTCGACCCCTACTGCATAATGTACATAGATGATGCTACATACAGTTAGACAGCACTGACAGCGGGTGCAAAAATGAGTAAAGGAAATTGAGCCAGCTTAGCCCAAATGAACAATTTAAAGTAAACATGTGCTTTATTGTCTAGAGAGCACTTTACTACACAATTTAGTTTCAGCAATAAAATGGTCACTCTTAAGAACTCACAGTTAGTCTTCTATAGTATCTTTTTAATTCTCACCTTTGCTCCCCTGTTTATGCTACTGCATTCTTACTTGTTGTCTAAATCTTGCACTTTTCTGTTACCATCAACACATCAGTCAAAGAGCCCTCCCCTGCCTGTGACTGGACAGTGAAAGAAGAAGCAGCACAGTGATGAGTTCATCTCTGTCACTCTGCTTTCTTCTCCTGTCAATGTGCACACAAAGAGATTGGCTTCTTGTGCTGCTTCTTCCTCTCACACACCATCCCTGCTATACAAAGACTGCAAGAGGTTGTTACCAGATCATATTCAGGTACTTATACTGATTGTAAAAAATACATTTAATGATGCATTGATTACAGAGCTGCACAAATGTGTGTCTTTTTATCTGTTTAGAGTTCACTTTTAATAATAGGGCTCTTTTATTTTTTCTTACGCTTATATGCACCCTCAGAATGTGGGAAACGCTGTGTTACGGCAGGCAGCAACTGTCATACCTCTGGCGACTCATTACTAATGACTCTCAAATGGAAAAGTCAGACTTAAAGTAAATACAGCTACATATTAGTGTCGGTTCACACAGGGGCGATCCGACTTCAGGAGCGACTCGAAGCCACCCCGCACAGCGCGACTTCAGCGCGGCTTGCAAACGACTTTTGTAATAGAAGTCAATGCAAGTCGCTCCCAAAGTAGCGCAGGAACCTATTTCTAAGTCGGAGCGACTTGAATCGCACCTATTAGAACGGTTCCATTGCACTTCATGGAGCACGACTTGTCAGGCGACTAAGTCGCCCCTGTGTGAACCAGGACTAAGAAAAAAATAAATCTTTTATAAGTAAGCCTACATTATTTTTTTCAATTGAAGGCAAATATTCATATTCTAATATAGGCCCCATCTGTTTCTTCTCTGAAGAAAAAACTTTGTCTGCAGAGTGAATCTAAATGGGAGTGACTTTTCCATTATTAATCAGCTGGTGCACTTTGAGCATTCTAATGAGGAAAGCTGCAAGATCTGCATCTCTTTAGAAGTGATTAACCCTTTGTAGGTATTTCACGGAAAACAAATTGTTTGTTGCAGAGGATGACTAAAATCTATCTAGGAATAGACTAATAGGAAAATCAGTGAGCCAGTCAAACAAGCAGGAAATGACAATTTCTTGAAGTGTTCAGGACACCAGTGGTGTATGGAGCACTTCCAGGTTTCCATATTGGATTGATCTTTTCTTCTTCTTTCTTCTTTCTTCTTTCTTCTTTCTTCTTCCTCCTTCTTTTTTTTCCCCCACAAAAGCGGAGTCAACCTGTTAACTACTTAAAGACCGCCCACCGCATATATACTGCGGCAGGGTGGCTCTGTTGCATGAAACAACGTTAATGGAGTATCCGATGTGCGTGTCCGGCGGACCCAATGCCCACCGGCTACCAGTGATCGCTTCACAGAGAGGCTGAACGTGGATCTGCAGATCCTTGTTATGACAGGGAAGGACACTGAGTTCCTAGTAACCAGGAACAGCAATCTCTGTGTTCTTCCTTTCCGTCCATCCACCGCACAGTTAGAACACATTGCCAGGGAAAACATTCATTTAACCCTTTGATCACCCTTGATGTTAATGCCTTCCATGCCAGTGTCATTTATACAGTGATCAGTTCATTTTTTTAGCACTGATCACTGTATCAGTGTCACTGGTTCCCAAAAAGTGTCGCTTAGGGTCAGATTTGTCCACCACAGTGTCGCAGTCCTGCTACAAAATACCCGCAGATCGCAGCCATTACCAGTAAAAGCAAAAAAAAAAAATTAAGTCCATAAAAAAAAGTCCATAAACCTATTCCCTATTTTGTAGATGCTATAACTTTTGCGCAAGCCAATCAGTATACGCTTATTGGTATTTTTTACCAAAAATATGTAGAAGAATACATATTGGCCTAAATTGATGAATACATTTTTTTTATATATTTTTTTTGGATATGTATTATGGCATTTTTGTTTTATAGCGCACAAAATTAAAACCGCAGAGGTGATCAAATACCACCAAAAGAAAGCTCTACTTGTGGGAAGGAAGGGACATGAATTATTTGGGTACAAAGTTGCACAACCGCGCATTTGTCAGTTAAAGTAACGCAGTGCTGTATCGCAAAAAAATGGCCTGGTCATGAAAGTGGTTGTCAACCCGTGACAACCACTTTAACCTACAGGTAAGCCTATAATAAAGCTTAGCTGTAGGTGCCCTGCATATCTCCTAAACCTGCACGGTTCAGGAGATATGCAGTGTAAGAGATGTGCCCACGTCATTTTGATAAATGCGCAGTGAAGAAATGGCCTCCGTGCCGTTTCTTCACTGAGATCGACTGGCAGTGCATGCGCATGAGTGACGTCACGTGACTCCGGCCAGTCACAGAGCTGGAGTCGCGGCCCCCCGGAAGGGTGAGGGTCTGAAGATGGACGCAGCCAGCACAGGGGACATCACTGGACATCACAGGCTTCGTTTTTAGGTAAGTGGCACATAATGGGCTATTATGCGATACGCCCATTATGCATCTACTTTGCAGGGGAATGTAGAGGAGGTAAACCCCATCTGGGTTTACTTGATCTTGAAGGCAGTGTTGCCAACCTACCAGATCGAAATTTACTGCCACAACGCCAAAAATTTACTGACACAGCCAAGTTTTTACTGTCATTTCTAAAAGTTACAAAATTACAGTTTTAAGTGCAAATTTCAGTATTTCTGCTACAAACAAGTACAAAATGCAAATCGCTATATGATTTAAGGTAGATAGTAAGGCAAAAAACATATTCCTTATTTTATTTTTGATATAGTAAGTAGCTCGGGGGCAGCACTCAGGAAGGCAAGACAATAGAATGGGCGGCACACGACACAACACGTCCCCTCCTGAGTCACAGTGACCGTCTCTCTCCAAGCCAGGTGGTCTCTCCAGTCTAAACAGCACTGACAGTCCCACTCCCAGCCTGCCTTGCTCTCATATCCACGAGGCTCCGCCCGCTCTTCCCGGCTCCCTTGCACCATGACATCACACGACATACTCAGGCATCGCCTCCACCAGAGCCACTCAAACACACTGTAGCAGGCAGTCAGATGGTCTCGTCCGGCTCCAGACTGAGTCTACCATCACAGCCATATTTCCTTTTACTGGCAGGAGAAAATTGCCAGTTTTTTACTGTCTGCCAGTAAAAATACTGGCGGCTGGCAACACTGCTTGAAGAGGGTATATCCTGCTGAAGTGGCTAAAGATGAGCTCACATGAGCAATTGTACCAGTTGATTCTTGGAAGTGTTAGCTTTTGCCACTAAGGCAGTGTTCCTCAACTCCAGTCCTCAAGGCCCACCAACAGGTCATGTTTTCAGGATTTCCCTCAGATGAATCGGCTGTGGTAATTATTAAGGCAGTGAAACTGATCAAATCACCTGTGCAAAATAATGGAAATCCTGAAAACATGACCTGTTGGTGGGCCTTGAGGACTGGAGTTGAGGAACACTGCTCTAAGGGATTGCAGCGCTGCTATCATGTTCCACCACACAGCTGGATTGTGAAGGTTCAAACCATGCATTACCACTTCTCCATAAATCACCAAGTTAAGGGTTTCCCCTATTAATATACGGTGACTATATTTACTGGCTATAATCTTGTAGCGCTTTCTGAGTCAAAAGAATTTACAGTTTAATAGTATGTATCCTAAAAGTCATCACAAGTCATTTTTGTAAGCTTCACTGACGTCAATGTGCAAAAGTAACAGCCTATGATATATAAACGATACTTCATCTTGTTTGACACGACTGTAGAAGTTATGTAGCCACTTGCAACTGTGTACAATTCACAAGGCAGTAAGAATATGTAGCGTTGTGTCTGCTGTTTTGTCTTTTATAATTTGAACCCTGCTTATTGCTGACATTTTCCCAGGTTGTATGTACAGTGCGCCACCTAAAACAACTGTTTGAAATGCAGTACTATTCAGGCCTTTGTGAGTGAGAAAAGTCAACGTGACCTGCAAGTCTTCATGTTCTCTCGGTCATGTGACCTGTGTTGACGTGCATATGGAAGATTGGCGTTAGTTGATGTAATTTGCAAATAAACGCCAGAAGTGGTATTCGTTTATGAACAAATTTTTTCAAATTGATCTAAATTTGACTCCAAATAGGAACATAAATTACAGTTTGTAACGAGTTAGATTACTTGGGCTCCATGCAAACTAGAAGCTGTTATTAGCATTTTTTTTTTCTGCTCCTAGAAGCTAACTAGTGTTATCTGATGTGTCCATGCACACTACTTTAGGCTATTAGCATTTTTTGAGCTTCAGCGTCCAGGAGCAGAAAAAAAAAAAATGTTTTTGTGGAGTTTCCTTGAGTGTTTTTCCAGCAGAAACGCTCCTAAACGCTACTAATAACGTTTTTTTGAGCTCCCCCCTTTTACTGCAAAAATGCCAATAAAATGCTAATGCTCCTGAAACGCTATTACCAGCATTTTTTATGCAGTGATTTTATTTTTCCAAGTGTCTTTTTTTAGCTTAAAAAAAAAAAAATGCTCATGTGAGCCTAAGGCTTCATGTACACGTGACGCTTTTTCAACCTCCCCTAAACGTTTCTTTTGGCAGCATTTTGACGCTTTCGCGTCTAGAAGCGTTTTTTTTAAAAATAAGAAACGCCTCTAAACGGAACCCGCTAAGCGTGCGTTAGGCCTTTAAGTGCGTTTACAAGCTGTTACAGGCATTTGGCGTTTCAAATGCCTCTGAACTTCTGTCTGAATGCCTTTTTTTGCTTTCCAAAAAAAGCCTCTGAACTCAACTGCCTAGAAACGACCTTAAGAGAGACCCTGTGCACATGTACTGATAAGATAACATTAGATGAGTTCAGGGGCAGCTGGAAAAAAATGCCCAAATGCCTCTAAACATCCGTGGACCCACTGAGTCCACACTTGCTTTGATTGACAGTCATTGACATCTGTTGCTGCCTCTGAGCTAGTGAAGAGGGAGAGAGCAGTGATGCTGCTCTCAGGAACAGTGCTGGATTGGCATCAGGCTCAAGTAAGTATGAGAGGTGGGGGGGAGGGGGGGCTTAATGCAAAAAATTAATTAAGGTGAAAAAAACTTTGCCTTTAGGACCACTTTAATATAGCCTGTTAACATTTTTCTTTCTCTGAAGTGAAAAAGACTGCTGTAGATAAAAGGGCAAAGCCACCACAGCTGTTTTTTTTTCTTCTTCACATTTTACAACTAAGACTAGTTTCCCATGAGGTCTGCAGAAGTGTTTTTTTCCGTGAATAACCAGAGCCTTGTTTGATTATATTATTACACTGGTTGAATGTTAGTTGGACCTAACATAATTGCAGGTAGTGTACATGTACCCCCCAATAAAATCAACTGCAAAGTAAGGGGTTCATTTAAAGTATAGCCAGAGTTATTTAGGCTGCACTTCTCATGTGAATCACAGGAGTGCAGTTCATTCTGCACTCCTGTGACCCTTTTTCACCTGACAGCAGGCTTAAATGTCCAGGCTCAGGAGAGATCCCGACTTCACAGTCAGAAGACTGGACCAGCAGCTGGCTCAGCTTCTCAGTGAGCCCCTGGGAGACTGAACCAGCTGCTCCCGCCCCCTCCACAGCCCAATGCTCCAGTGAGCGCTGGAGGGGCAGAGCAGAGAGCTGGTGAATTTCAGTCACTGGCTCTCTGATCAGTGAAGAACTGAGCGATCAGTGTTTTTGATCACTCAGTTCTCAGTCTTAGAAGTGGCAGGGGACAGATGCAGCATTGGGTTGATGCAACATCAGCCTAGGTGAGTATAAATGTTTATTTTTTTAAAAAACCTATACTTTATATTTTAAAGTACAAGTTCAGCTTTTTTCAAAGTTACATTTGCCTTCTCTTTAGGCCCTTCAATACATTTAGATGTCCATAACCCCCCATCCCCCCTTCTCATACAGTACGGATATGCCCTATTCAAATCTTTGGGATGTTAGTGAGCAGAAGTGGGCAGTTTTATACTAAATTTTTCATGGCCAGGCTACATACAGTGTGGAAGGCCACAGCTGTTTAAGTAGGGAATTATGGACCTGTGGTAGGGATGCAACTAAATGTATTGCGGTAGCAGGATTGGGCTAAGATTGTAAAAGTTGTATTGCAAGTGCCGCATACAGTATACTTACTTTTTCTGTGCTCATTTCCTTTCCAGTCTGCTTGCCAAGCCAAGCAAAGAAGTCCCTTTGAAGCCCTACACCAAAGGATACAATGGGCTGGGGACCCTTCTGGCAACATGTGATAGTGTTCAGTGTTATGTGGTTGTCTGCTTAGACACCCCATGGAATTTTAGTGGAGGAAGGAGAGTGTTACATGGTCCCCCTTTATACCCAGAAGTATTTAGTATTTCACGTGGCTTCGGTGTGAGGGAGCATCAAGAAGGTAGGCTTGACCAGCAGAGGGGATAGGCTGTTAGAACCTCCCTCCCATCCCTCTCTCACAACCCCTCCAAAACCTGGTACACACAGGTAGTTTCTTTTGTTCAACCCAGCAGGCTGAGCAAAAAAAAAAAAAAAACTGAGGAGCTAGCAGTACTAACCAAGCCATTTTAGTACAGCGATCTCCCAGCTGAGCTAGAACACACCAGTCAGTGCTTGCAGCAAATGGTTGCAAGCGCTTATCAGATGCCAATCAGCTGCTGGTTTTCCAGCATGCCTGTTCGACAGAAGCTGGTCCGGCTGCTGTACACACTGGCTGAATGTTGGCTGGTTTCTGTTGAATGGGCTGATATTAGGCCCGTGTGTAGAAGCGTTAACCCATCCTGCGCAGCTTTTATTTTTCCTAACCCGGTGAACCAATTTGTACTCGCCTTATTCAAGTGTCCATGTCATTGCCTTCCTGATGTAGACAGTTCCTATTGTCTCTCCAGCAGCAGTATTCTTTCAGGATTCAGAAGAGGACCAGAGTGAGTCTGAGGAGAGTGAAGGGAACCGGAGATTTTAGGCATATCAGTGGTACTGGATTAGCGGTGGTGCCCACAGCCAGTAATGGCATCAGCGAAGGAGCTGGTTAGGGGGATTTAGGTCAATATAATTTGCTTCACCAGGTAGGAAAATAAAACCCCTTGCAGTCTGCATTAGGAGGGTATTTGGGGGTGAAATGGTGGTCATATTTGGCCTTGAGTTGGGATTCACTGATCCTGAGTAAGGATGGGCTCAGGCGTGCTCGCAAGTGCACGTGCCTGAGCCCGACGGGAAGTGAACCCTGCACTGCGCCAATCACAGCCAGTGAGACATTTCCCCAATGCGCGGCTGCAGCAATCAGGGAATGTCTCATTGCCTCTTATTAGCGCAGTGCAGGGTTCACTTCCCGGCGGGCTCGAGCGCATGCACTTGCGAACACGCCCGAGCTCATCCTTAATCCTGAGTAGTTCACTTTAAACATACAGTTGATTTTTTTTTTTTTTTCTTTTTTATAACGTCCTCCTTTACAAATAATTTGAGATACTTCTTACAGGAGAACTGGCCTGACTTAGATTGAAAAAGTTATTTTTTTTGTCTTGATCACATGTTTCATTGTGCAATCCACTTATAATTAAGAACAGTCTGTGCCAGTAAGAGAAATAACTTCTAATTGCCGTTTCATCTAAATGGCCAAGCATGAACTTTTTTTTTTTTTTTGAACCAGCTTACAGTAGAGTATCTGTCAAGGTTCTGGCAAACTAACCCATCTTTTCACAAGACACAGTCTTATCAAGACAGTATTTCTGCTCTTTGAAGTGTTGCAGGCTACTCTGCTCTAACAGCTTTATTTCTAAACCTGCTCTGTTTCGAATTCTTTAATAGCAAGATTGATGCATATTTATAATACTACTAAAGGCTTGTCACCCACCAAAGGATCCCAGGCTACTGAAAAGATACCTTTTACATACACTTGTTTCTCCATAGTCGAATAAATATGTATTGGGACAGAACTGGGAAAACATATACAGTAATGTACACTGTCTAACTAGATATTTGGTTGGATATGGTTAGCTTGAGCAATTAAATGAAGATGACTCGTCTACACCTCAGAACTGGATGGACAAAGAATACAAATCCTTTGGCAGATTGAACGGCTCCCTTAAGAATTTAATCTGTAGATTGGGCTGCATGCCTGGAGTTCAGCTTTAGGTCTTGTTCACATGAGCGGTCACAGTGTAACGCACGGTCGCTTGTGTGCGCTGCGAGGAACAGTTCCAATGCACTGATTACAATGCATCACGTTGTTTACTTTGCTTTTTTTTGTAACTTCATTGAAATGTCACAAAGTCTCATTTAATTAACTTCTATCCACCGCAGCATGTTGCAAAGTGTTATAGTGTGTCGTAGTACTGTATGTGCTACTTTTTTCAGCACATACCACTGCAGTGTGACAGTGTGAACTGAGCACAAAGCAAATTGTCTTGTATAAGCAGTGGGCTACATTGAGCTAGGATACCTAGGGCAACACAATGCAGATGGCTTAAACTGGCCCGTAATGTAAGAAAATGGCAACGACAACAAAGTGAAAGAGGGTGTAATATTGCTCCCGTTTGCATCAAAACCTGTAGAACGTTTAGTTTACAATCGTCTTAGCTCCTACCTCACTGACAACTTTCTTAACCCCTTACAGTCCGGCTTTCACTTACTACACTCCACTGAAACTGCCCTACTAAAACTCACTAATGATCTACTAAATGCTAAAACCAATGGCCACTACTCCATACTCATACTACTCGACCTCTCTACAGCCTTTGATACTGTTGACCATCCCCTCCTCCTCAAAAACTCCACTCTCTTGGCCGTCAAGACTCTGCTCTCTCACCTCCTACCTATCACAGCACTCCTTCAATGTTACCTATAACTCTGTTTCCTCCTCTCCACTTCCTCTTTCTGTAGGGGTACCTCAAGGTCCCTGTCCCTTCTCTTCTCCATTTACACCTCCTCCCTTGGTCAGTTAATAAACTACCATGGTTTTCAGTACCACCTCCATGCTGTTGACACACAAATTTATCTCTCTACTCCTCACCTTATTGCTTCAGTTTCCCCTCGCATTACTAACTGACATATTAGCATGGATGTCACACCACTTTCTCAAACTCACTCCTTCTAAAACTGAGCTCATCATTTCTCCATCATTCTCCATGATCCATCAAGATCAATAATACAACTATCAGTCCCTCACCTCATGCCAGGGTGCTAGGTGTAATCCTGGACTCTGACCTGTCATTTCAGCCCCAAATCCAATCACTGTCCAAATCTTGTAGACTTCACCTCCAAAATATCTCCAAAATACACCCCCTTTCTAACCGTTGACACCACTAAGCAACTTATCCACTCCCTTGTTATCTCTCGCCTTGACTATAACTCTCTCCTCATTGGCCTACCTCTCCGCAATCTACCCCCTCTTCAGTCTATCATAAATGCAGCTGCCAGACTCATCCACCTTACCAACCGTTCAGCTTCCGCCACTCCTCTGTCAATCCCTCTACTGGCTTCCCATTGCCCAGCAAAAAAAAATCGAAACAATAACATACAGAGCCATTTACAATTCTGCCCTGAGCTACATCACCGATCTTATCTCCAAATATCACCCAAACTGTCCTCTTCATTCCTCCCAAGACCTTCTGCTCTCAAAATCCCTTGTCTTCTCCTCCCAGGCTTGCCTCCAGGACATCTCGAGAGCCTCTCTCATCCTCTGGAACTCACTACCCCACTCTATCTATCTTTTCTCCTACTCTGTCCACTTTTAGGCGATCCCTGAAAAATCATCTCTTCAGAAAGGCCAATCCTGCCTCCAGCTAACAAATGAATCTTCCACTCCCCTCATCAGTTCACCCCCCCCCCCCCCAGTCACTTTTGTTTCACCAGCCCCTGTCTCTTAGCTTGTAAGCTTGCAGAAGCAGGGCCCTTCTGATCCTTTTGTATTGAATTGCATTGTTGTTGTATTGTCTCCCTTTATATTGTAAAGCACTGTGCAAACTGTTGGCACTATATTAATCCTGTATAATAATAATTACATTTATCATCATAAGATGATTTTACATGCAAAACAAAGTGGTTAACAATTAGTTAATAAAAATACATAAGGGAAAATCTTCAAGTATCATTAAGGGCTCGTTCGCATGGGCAACCAGGGCAGTAAAAGTAGGTGGTTGATCCATGCAGGGCTGCATACATGCTGTGGCTGCACTGCTTTTCAAAAATGAAACCTGTCACATGCAGAAAACGCAAACCATTCAAGTTAACAGAGCCATGGCGCAGCTGCCCTGCTACTTCGTGGATTGACCTATTAAGGTTTAAAACTGGTGGAAAGGAGGCAACATATCACCTCTCTGCCACCTGTCAGCCGCTGATTCATGATGTATTCAGATTCATGACGGATTCAGAGGGGCAACAAGGACTAGCAAATGTCTGAACGAGCCCTAAAGGAGACAGTTGCACTTTATAGACAGAATATCTGCAGATTCAAGTTGTAGGGGTGGAAATATAACAGTATAAGAGAGATCAATGTACGTTGATCTTTTGGGGCCACCAAGGAGCCGATGTACAAGCATTAAGGTTTATTTCATGAATTTACAACTTGTGTTACCAAAATGATCTGGCTACATATATTGTTTAACCACTTCCCGCCCGACCTATAGACAAATAATGGCTGGGCGGTGGTCCAGTTATCCTGACTGGACGTCATGACGTCCGCCAGGATAACCCACAAACGCGCGTCCCCACAGCGGAGCGATCGGTGGTGTGGTGTGTCACTCTGACACACTGGATTACCGATCTCAATAAATAGCCCCCATCGGGAGCTCTTTACCACGTGAGGAGCCGTGACCATTCGCGGCCGATCACATTGTAAATAGGAAGAGCCCTGTATCGGCTTTTCCTCTACTCGCGTCTGCAGATGTGAGTAGAGGAGACCCAATCGGCGGCTCTTCTGACAGGGTGGGTCTGCGCTGATTGTTTATCAGTGCAGCCCCCCCCCCCCCGAGGACCGCCATCCAGAACCACCAGGGAGCCCACCCAGGGACCATCAGGGAGCCCACCCTAGACCACCAGGTAAGGGGCATACAGTGTATTACAGGGATTGCACTGTGCCCATCTGTAATACCTGCCAGTGCCTCCTTATCAGTGCCACCTAACAGTGCTATATATCAGTGCTAATACAAAATTAAAAGATTATACTGCTCTTCTCATTCAATAAAAAAGAGTCTGATCATTCAAGCTGCCAGCACTACAATTCAACAAGATTGTATGACATAAATCATAATCAGATCTCTGTGCCCACCAGTGCCACCTATCAGTGCCCATCAGTGCTGCTTGTCAGTGCCCATCAGTGCCATCTCATGAGCGCCAATCAATACTGCCTCATTAGTGCCCATCAGTGCAGCCTCATCAATGTCCATCAGTGAAGGAGAAAACTTACTTATTTACAAAGTTTTGTGACAGAAACAAAGAAAAAGTTTTTTTTTTTTGTCTCAAAAAATTCAGTCTTTTTTTATTTGTAGTGCAAAAAATAAAAACCGTAGAGGTGATCAAATACCACCAATAGAAAGCTCTATTTGTGGGAACAAAATGATAAAAGTTTAATTTGGGTACAGTATAGCATGACCAAGCAATTGTCATTCAAAGTGTGACAGCGCTGAAAGCTGAAAATTGGTCTGGACGGGAAGGGGGGAAAGTGCCTGGTATTGAAGTGGTTAAAGTAAGGCCCCTTTCACAAGAAAGGTCCGATCAGGTCTACCTGAAAAACTGACAGGGGGACCTGATTGGACCCTCTATTTATCCCTATGGACCAGTGGGTGTAAACAGTCTTGTGTCCATTTACATCCGCCTACCTCCAATCTGATCCGGTCCGCTAAAAAGAAATGGAAGGGGATGCGTTCCCCCTCTGTCTAGGCAGATCGGATCGGAAGGCAGTCGGGCTTAAATGGACAGCAGAGACCATTTACACCCAACTGTCCAAAGGCCTGTCATCCACCCACTCTGCTCAGAGCAGCGAACCGATCCCCTGCTGATCTAATTGGCGTCTGTCCTGTGTGAAGGGGGCCTCAAGGAAACTTTTAATTCTAACTATAGCAATAGGATACAAGTGATATTAAAACAGTGTAAAGTTGATTTTCGTTTTTTATAAATAGTGTTGAGGAAGGCCATGCCCAATGTGCCTGTCTTATTATGATTTCATAGAGTTTTTAAATGACTGTTTAGCTGTGATCTAGGGCCTGCTGCCACTCCTTTGTATGTAGAGCACTGTTGTCAGCGTACACAGTGCGCATGTTAGGCCATCCTTTCCCTCGGGCAGTGCCGTGTAGATTAAATATTTTGTCACGCTTGGACATCAAGCAAAGTGGAGATTTTAATGATCTTTGTGAGCTCTGAATGCGAGGAGATTCTTGTGTGATGTAATGTCGTATTTGCACCATGCAGCAGAGAATGACTAATCAGTAAATGTTGCTTCCCTATGTGGAAGTGGGAATAGAATTAAAAAAAAAAAAAAGTGTCTTTAATTGGTCTAATATCACGAGCTGAAGTTTCTTTTTATCTGTGTAACTAAACAGATGTTTTAGACAGGTACTCCCTGTCCCACTTCCTCCTACCGTCTTTTGGCCACCTAGGCAACTCATCCTCTTCCCCCCCCCCCCCACAGGCGGCCCATCCCTCCTGGCAACCTTCTGAGACATGTCACAGGTCCCAGAAGATTGCCCGGCCACTAGGAGTGCGCAGCACGACTCGCCATGCATAGTGCGCGCCCGGCCCTGAAGCCTCAAGTTGTCACGACCGGGGTCCACATTTGCCATGGTTATGAGACAGAATCTCCCATTCTATGGTAGTGTAGGACCCACTAAGACGGGGGCCTATGAAGTAGGACTGGGCTAAGCACTCTATGGCCATATAGTGCAACGGACTCCCCATATTTTGGTTGAAGATGTCCAGGTACTTTTAAATAGCCTTGCAAGTTTTATTGTCATTATTGCATGTGTGGGCGCTGTAACGTGTCATTTTGTTTGGTGGTCTTATAGCAGCAACATCTCTAATGTGATACACTATTATGGTGTGCCCCCCAAGTATATACCTATTTGCACATTTGCTATGACGGCACCGTGGAGAGGAGGGGGAGAGGAGCGAGGAGCGAGGCTTCGGACGGCCACATCGCTGGACTGCGGGACAGGGGAGTGTGTTTATTCAAAGTCAGTCAACAGCTACACTTTTTGTAGCTGCTGACTTTTAATAAACTAAAAAACAAGTGGAACTCCGCTTTTAAGTCAGAATTCCAGCTATTCCACACCAACCGCCACCCCCTCAGTCTTTTTTACATTGTATGCGTGTGCGTGTGTGTGTATGTATATATGTATATATATATATATATATATATATATATATATATATATATATATATATATATATACCGTATTTGCCTGGCGTATAAGACAACTTCTTATACTTAAAAACATTCCCCAAAAATCGGGGATCGTTTTATGCGCAGGGTTTAAAAATTGAACCTTTAGTTCATTTGGGCCAAGCTGGCCCAAAACCAACATTCCTAATCTGTCAGCCCGCTGGATGTGCGGTAATACTGTATGTAGCTTCAGCTACATACAGTATACCGCACTGAGCCAATCACAGCAAGCGATGTATTCTATTAACCACTTCAATACTGGGCACTTAAATCCCCTTCCTTCCCAGACCAATTTTCAGCTTTCAGTGCTGTTGCATTTTGAATGACAATTGCGTGGTCATGCAACACTGTACCCATATGAAATTTTTATAATTTTTTCACACAAATAGAGATTTCTTTTGGTGATATTTAATCACCTCTGTTTTTTTTATTTTTTGCGCTACAAATTAAAAAAGACCGAAAATTTTCAAAAACAATGCATTTTTCTTCATTTCTGTTATAAAATTCTGCAAATAAGTAATTTCTCTTCATAAATTTTGACCAAAAATGATACTGCTACATTTCTTTGGTAAAAATAACCCAAATCGGGGTTTATTTGGTGTTGGCGGACAGACAGATGTTTTGGGGACTGTGACAGATGTGACGGGGACAGACAGATGTTTTGGGGGCTGTTGTATGGGGACACTGATGTGTATGGGGACAGGGGTATCAGTGGTGCTTGGTACACTGTGTGGGGGGGCGGTCTGTGAGAGCTCTCTGTATGAAATCATTTTCATACAGAGAGCTGTCACATAGCTGCAGCCCCCCCCTTTCCCGCCCCGCACTGAGCTCGGCAGGCGGAGAAGTGACACAGAGACATGCATCTCTGTTTACATTGTGATGGCTGTGATTGGACACAGCCGTCACATGATCGGGAAGGCCAATCACAGCGCCCATATCCCAATCTGTGCTCGGCTGGATCCTGTGATCATAATGATCACAGGATCGAGCTGCAGCACGCCGCGTGGCCGCGCTGCGGGCACGCGTTCTGAAGGACGTAAATGAACGACCACTCAGAACGGCATGACTCCCACCCGGACGTATATATACAGTGGCTAGGTGGGAGGTGGTTAATGAATACAAAGCCTGCTCGGATTGCATCAGAGAGGTGGGTAGATGAAGTTACAACCTCTGCCAATCCGAGCAGGTTTTGTATTCATTAATAGAATACATCGCTCGCCGTGATTAGCTCAGCGAGGTATACTATATGTATACTGTATACTATGAGTAGCCGAAGCTACAGTACATACAGTATTACCGCACATTCAGTGGGCTGACAGATTACCCCATCATTGCTCCAGCAAGAAGTTGCGCACGGGCGT
>BLSH010377694.1:998588-1015007 GCA_018402905.1 Glandirana rugosa | reverse complement strand
TGTACCCAAATAAAATTTGCGTCCTTTTTTTCCCCACAAATAGAGCTTTCTTTTGGTGGTATTTGATCACCTCTGTGTCATTTCTGATCGCCGCTATAAACTAAAATGAGCGACAATTTTGCAAAAAAGAACAATATTTTTTACTTTTTGCTAAAGTACAAATCCATTAAAAAAATTATTCATCAGTTTTGGCCGACATATATTCTTCTACATATTTTTGGTAAAAAAAAAAATCGCAATCGGCGTATATTGATTGGTTTGCGCAAAAGTTATCGCATCTACAAACTGGGAATTGATTTATGGCGTTTTTATTTATTTATTTTTTTTTACTAGTAATGGCGGGGATCTGCGATTTTTATCGGGACTGCGATATTGCTGCAGAAATGTCGGACATTTTTTACACATTTTTGGGACCAATGACATTTATATAGCGATCAGAAATTTAAATATCCACTGATTACTGTGTAAATGTCATTGGCAGTGAAGGGGTTAACCAGCAGGGGCAGTGAAGGGGTTAACAAATGTTCCCTGGGTGTGTTCTAACTGTGGGGGGGCAGGGCTGGCCGGGACATAACAGATCTAACTGATCCCAGTGACAGGGATCAGTAGATCTGCTATGTCCCCTGCCACAGAACGGAGAACCACCGTGTTTACAACGCCGGTTCCCCGTTCTGAGGCTCCCAAAAGAGATCGCCGGGTCTCGGGCGGACATCGAGTCCGCCCAACCCACGGGCACGCTCGCGCCACCGCTGCCTCCAGGGGGCGCGCCAGGAGCGCGCACAGTGGACGTCGTCCGGGCATTTCAGATCCGCGCTGGAGCCGTACTTCGGCAATAGCGCGGATCTGAAGTGGTTAAAGGGTAACTCCATTTTTGTGGGGAGAAAAAAAATACCAAATTGAAAAAAAAAAAAATTATATAACATATACAATTGCTACACAAGTCATATTGTAATTGAATGTTATTAAAAATTACCTTTCTTTTTCAGTCTGCACTGCTGTCATTTTCTGTAAAATGCAATGCAATATGGCTACCTGGAGGTGTTCTGTACAGAACGCCCCCCAGAAACATCATTTCCTGCTTGTGTGATTGGCTCACTGATTTTCCCAGAAGTCTGCACTAAGATACAAATTCGATTTGAGCATCCCCTGCAATAAAAATGTCATTGTCATCATGTCATGATCTGAGCATCCCCTGCAACCCCAAAATGTATGGGTTTCAGTAACATTTTGACTGCTGAAACCAGATTGAAAAGTAGATTTATTTATTATACAAGCATTATACATTAAAGTACAACTAAAGGCAACATTCATATTTTAGTAAATCCTCATATAAACACTTGAACGTTACACATGGTAATAAACATAATAACTGAAATGATTATTTCCCTACCATGTAGCTGTGATCGGGGTATATAATCCCCTCCATCAGTTCTCCTTAGCTGTATAGCAGGGATATGCAATTAGCGGACCTCCAGATGTTGCAGAACTACAAGTCCCATGAGGCATAACAAGACTCTGACAGCCACAAGCATGACACTCAGAGGCAGAGGCATGATGGGACTTGTAGGTTTGCAACAGCTGGAGGTCCGCTAATTGCATATCCCTGCTGTATAGTATAGTGATGATGGGAGGAGTTCTGCAGAGGTAATTTCCTGGCAGTGAAATCGCTGCTCTATCCCAAAGACATCCAGACTTCTATGATGCTCAGTCTATTTGACATAACACACACCCATCTGCCAATCAATAGCTGGGTGTGTGTTATGTAACCACAGCACAAGATAGTACAGGTTACTTTGCACACAGATCAGTCTAGTAATCTGTGTGCTTCTCCCTGTCTGCACTCTGGTAATTTGTAATCTGGCAGAACAGAAGGAGCTAGGAGCTAGAGCAGTGGGCGGGCAAAGGCAGGAGTGTGGGAGTCGGCGGGGCTTCAGGTCTGATCATGGGCGGAGCCTAATCATGATTCTCTGCAGAATGAAATCCCTCAGCTGCCCATGTGATACAAAGCCCCTCCCCCAGTGATGTCAGGACGTTTTTTGCAGAGAGAATAGATGCAAATAGAGACAACATGAGTCTAACACAGGCAATTCAAAAACCAGGAAATAAAGTTGTCACCTCACTAAAGGAAGTGCACATGACAGCAGGGGACAAGGTAGAGATCTCACCATCCTTACTGCTTTTTGTGAAACAATCAGTGACGTGTTTAACAGACTGTATAAGTGCATAACATGTTGATTTCTTCATTTTGACCATAGTTCTTCTTTAAACCTACATGCAGGGAGAGCAGTACAATACATTTGTTGGATTCAGTATTGCTCTCCCTCACTAAGGATTTCTAAGGCCACTTTCACACTGGGGCATGGGGGCGGTAGCAGTAAAGCGCCATTTGGCGCCACTATTTGGGCAGTACTGGGGTGCTTTTAACACCCCCAGAAGGGGGTTAAAAGCGCCAACGAGCTGCGCTTCCGAATCAGTGTTTAGCCGATTTGGAAGCGCTCCCCATTCATTACAATGGGGGCAGGGGTGGTGGAGAAGAGGTGTATACACTGCTCCCACACCGCCCCAAAGATGCTGCTTGCAGGACTTTTTTTCCTGTCCCACAAGCGCACTGCTGTAGATTGGGCGCATTTTTTTTAGGCCCTATTTTTAGCACTAAAGTGCCTCAAAAGCCCCGATGTGAAAGTGACCTAATATAATTTATATGTTCTGAAGTGGGTGGCACCTAGCTATCTAAAGTTACTATGCAGTCAAATCTGATTGAAATGTGAAATAGTTGTTCACATAGCCTTGTCACTTCCAGTGGCTCTTTGGGGAAAGGTCCGAGATCTTCACAGCTTGGAGGTGTAAATAGCATTTTAACTCAAAATACAGCTGCACAATACGACTGACAACATATACATCCAATATATCTGTTTAATCAGAAATAAATGTTTGATAATCAGAAATAAATGTTTGATTAAATAAAATGGCTATACTCCCAAAGGGAAATCACATCTAAAGGGATGCAGACCCTGGAGCATCCCTCATTAGAGCCCTACAAGTGCAGCAGCTGATTGATAATTACAAAGCCACTCCCATACAGATTCACTTTGCACATGGGCACAGAAAAACAAACAGCTATTTCTTCAGAATAACAAAAGGTAGGAATCTGCAACAAAGTTTATTAAAATCCTTGCAATGTACATAGATCAGCCAGAGGGGAATGTTTTTTTTTTCCCCCAACATAAGTTACTTTTTGCATCGAAATGTAAAATACTGCAGCTTACCATTCATTAGATGTGGTGGCTGCATGAATGTTCTTTTTTTCTGGCGTTTTCCTAGTGATCTTGAAGAAGTGCATGTTAGATCTACAGACAATGTGTTTTCAATTGTCCTGCGAATTGGATGCGGTTTAAGCCACATCCAATTCGCATAGGTGTGAACCCAGCCTCAAGGGCTTGTTCACATGTGTGGCTAACATAGTAGCACCTCTGAAATGCGATCCACTGTGGATCAATTTTTAGAGAGCATTTCACAGGTGGTGAGGGGGCGATATGTCATCTCCTCACTATGTTTTAACCCTCAAAGTGCTGAACCCCCATGCCGCAAGTTGCACTTGTAGAGCGGTTGTAGCACTCTACAATTCACTTGAATGGGTTGCGTTCGGCGCTGTAGCACCAGCTGAAAGCAACATGCTATTTCATTTTTGCCCCTGCCGTGAAGTAAGTCATCAAAGTCACAGCAATAGTACAGCCACGAGTGGTTGCATGCCCTTGCTCAGGCAGGTGGCTCAATCATCTGATTTTTACCCCCCCCCCCTCCGCTCCGCCTTTGAAGTAAATTGTGTCATACCTTTTTTTCCTATGTGCTCATGCTGCAGCCCTGGATAAAGTGCACAGGAGGCACCCCCTACACAGTACGCCAATCTCTTGACAGGGTTCCTTTAAATTATAGCTGTACCCCATCTACAATCCTTATTAACCTTTATTTGGTTAAAAGGCAAGTTATCCATTGTAGTCACAAGAAAAAAAGTAACTTAAGAAAAAAAATAACTTATTTTATTAATTATAGCTCAGGGCCGCTCATCTGTCCAGATGTAAAGACTTGGATGTGCATACAGCTGTGGTGACTGTCAGCCTATCATAGATTTGTACAGCTTGCTGTCTGCCGCTGTACGCAAACGCCTGAAACTACAACCGTCTTGTACTGTGTATGACCCTCTTCAGCTGTGTGAATGAGGCCAGACTTTTCATCATATTAGTATTCTTCTCATAGATTGCAGCGGCAAACGTGAATGTATACACTAGTCTGGACAGTAAATTGCAGTGTTTTACCATGCAGGCAGCTGTCAGCTACAGTATAAAACTCTGCAGTGTGTCTTTTAGTGCTTTACCTTTTTTTTTTTTTTAACTTTATTTAAAGTGTCATTTAGCTGCAGTGCAGTGACATGGATGCCTTGCGAGTCGCTGAGAGCCGGATGCTCACGCCCCCTCCACAGCTCAGTGCTCCAGTGAGCAGGGGGGGGGGGGGGGGGTAGAGCAGACAGTGGCGACTGGCAGTCGCCAGCTCACTGCTCAGGAAGCTCTGAGAACCAAGCGATCTGTGGTGTTTGATCGCTCGGTTCTCAGTCTTAGAGCCAGCGGGGGGACAGATGCAGCGTCGGAGCTGTGCTGCATCCACCTAGGTAAGTATGGTCCCCTCCCCAAAAAAAAAAAATTCCCATCTTTTTTGAAAAAAGCATTCATGCAACATTTTTCCACACCAGCATTGTATTGTGAACAAGGCACATATAAAGCATTTGTTTTCTTTATGACGTGCATTTATCCAGTGCAGAGAAGCGCAGGCCACCACGCTTAGGCTAGATTCACACTGCTGCAATAAGTTTTCATCTGACTTTCAGTGTGATTATGTATGATGCTTGGATGCAACTTTGATAAGGTTTCTATATTCTTTGGGGCCAAAATAGTACTGGGATTGCACCAAAGTAGTACTGAAACTTTTTCCAAAATCGCTCCATACTGAGTAGCATTTGATGTGAAAAAACACCATTGAAAACAATGTATTTTCCCTTGTCATGTGATTCTGTGCGACTCAATTCACATCTGAAATCGCACTAGTGTAAACCAGGCCTTGTACAATGAAGGACCAATAAAACGAAATACTTTGCACTACCAATACCTTTTACAAACATATGCATAAATATGTAACACTTTGGGTTTTCTAGGTGCACTATGTTAGCTGCCATTTTGGAATAAATGCGGCTTCAGTGCAGCATTATTGTATGGGAATTCCAGAGAGAAATGTGCGTTTGCTCAGAAGTATCATTCCCCTTTTCTAGATATTTGGTTATACCTGTATGCATTTCTTGAAATTGTTGCCTATTTTGAGGACTTTCACCTGTGAGTTATGTTTATTGGTCTTCTGATGGGAATTTCACTTGCACTTTTCCTGTAATCATGCTTGTGGAGGATGTGCCTGTTTATTATAGAGAAGACCAGCTTTATCGGATTAGATGGTACAATGTGTGCATGGAAATATTTTGTTTAAGTAGCTCCTTTCCTCTGGAGAACTGCTGCAAACAAAACTGCAGTTATTGGACGTGGGCCAGCTTTTGTGGAAACGCCATGTAGGCCAAGGCAGCAAGAGTTTATATTTTTTTTTAGAATAGGGAATTGTTCCATTATCATAATGTTAATTCCTTTGTAAAATGCAAGCATAAAATAAAATACGTTTTCTATACAGCTACATTTTTCTATATACTTAAGCCTTGTACATACGGTTCAACGGTCGTACGACCAAACGGACCAAATCGTATGTTGGCTGTTGTATGTAGCATACTGACTGCACTACATGATCGTACGACCAAAGAAAGAACGTTCAGGTGCATGTAATTAGCATCCGTCCGTTCCTGACTTCTGAGCATGCGTGTTTTGCACAATACAACTTGTTGGACGAACTTCTCTGTACACACGATACAACGGTCGTACAACCGCTTGTTGGTACTACCAAAGTTTTCTAGCTTGCTCATACAACTCCTGTTGTACGACCGTCGTACGTCGGCTGTTCTAATCGCGCGTACTAACGGACGATTTCGCATACAACGGTCGTTTGTACGACCTGTTGTATACGATCGTCGAACCACGTGTACGAGGCTTTACTCTACACTTGGTACTTTGGGCTGGGTGTTGGCTCGTTCAAAACATTTGCGTCACAAGAAAGGCAAAGTTGGGGTGCATTGTTAAAAGTTAACATTGACTGAACTCCTATTTAATTATCAATAATTCAAAAATCAATTTGGCTTTCTAGATGAAATTACTTGTTGGGCACAATACACATCATTTTCCTTTTACTCCTGGTGCCGTTTCCTTCAGAGCCCTGTACCATGAGTGGTAGCTCCTGCGCGCATGCGCGGTTGTGACGTCACGTGGCTCCGGCCAGTCACAGAGCCGGAGACTGTGGACCTGAATGGAAGACAGACGAAGATGGATGCAGCCTGCAGCAGGGACGACGAGGGCTTTGTTTGCAGGTAAGTGTCGCATAATGTGCTAGTATTTGATTCATACTAGCACATTATGCCTTTATTTTGCAGGTAAAACACAAAAGAAAGAGCAGAGTTTACTTCCTCTTTAAGCCAGTATGGGTAAATCATGAAAATCTCCTTTTGTGCTGTAAAGACAGAATATATTCAGATGAGCCCAACCTAAAAAATCATTTTTAATGTGGCTGTTACATTAGAACTTTCTGCTGTTTCATATTTTTGTGATTTTGTCAATAATAATTCTTATATTCCTGCATCATTAACCACTTCAGCCCCGGAAGGATTTACCCCCTTCCTGACCAGAGCACTTTTTGCGATTCAGCACTGTGTCGCTTTAACTGACAACTGCGCAGTCGTGCGATGTTGTACCCAAATAAAATTGAAGTCCTTTTTTTCACACAATTAGAGATTTCTTTTGGTGGTACTGTATTTGATCACCTCTGCGGTTTTTATTTTTTGCGCTATAAACAAAAAAGAGCGACAATTTTGAAAAAAAATTTTTTTTTACTTTTTTGCTATAATAAATATCCAAAAAAGAGAATTAAAAAAACAAATTTCTTTCTCAGTTTAGGCCGATATGTATTCTTCTACATATTTTTGTTAAAAAAAAATCACAATAGGCGTATATTGATTGGGTTGTGCAAAAGTTATCACATTTACAAACTATGGGAATAGATTTATGGCATTTTTATTATTATTATTATTATTATTATTATTTTTTTTTACTAGTAATGGTGGCGATTTGCGATTTTTATCGGGACTGTGATATTGCAGCGGACAGATCGGGCACTTTTTTTGGGACCAATGACATTTATACAGCGACCAGAGCTTTAAATAGCCACTGATTACTGTATAAATGTCACTGGCAGGGAAGGGGTTCAACTGTAGGGGCGATCAAGGAGTTAACTGTGTTCCCTCAGCGTGTTCTAACTGTGTGGGGGCTGGGCTGGCCAGGGCATGACAGATCTAACTGTTCCAGATTACTGGGAACAGTAGATCTGTCATATGTCCCCTGACAGAATGGAGATCCTCCATTTTTACACTGGCAGATCTCCGTTCTGCCTCTGTAACAGGCGATCGCTGGTCGCCGGCGGACATCGAGTCCGTGCGACCGTGGGCACTCTCACAGATCGCACATCGGTGTACGCTCGCCCACAAATCACGCATGCGCGGCCAACATATAATGACGGCGGTTTGAGCAGCCTAGCCAAACTGCCGCAGTACAACTACCGCGGCTGATCAGCGACTGGTTAAGGTGCCCATCTAATAGTTGTTTGAAACTATTGATGCTTCCTGATACCAAAATATAATCAGCTCAATACAGGAATATAAAATAGATGATACAGTGAAATAAACAATATAATTGAAAAAAATGTTAGAAGCCCTCAATTGGGCTGATGGTGATTGCTGCCAAACACCCTTCAGAGTGTATCCACTTGTGACTTTCCCTATGCAAAATGAATAACCGAAAACTGGTGTTGCGCAACCTAAGATGAAAACAAAATGTTAATTAAAGTCCAAAATGGTGGAAAACATTCCACCGTTATGCAGCTATAAGTGGTGATTCACTGGGGTTGATTTACTAAAAATCTGGTGCAGCTGTGCATGGTAGCCAATCAGCTTCTAACCCCAGCTTGTTTAATCAAGCTTTGACAATAAGGCCTCATACACATGGACGTTTTTTGACGCCGGCGTTTTCTGGCGTTTTTTGCAGCTCTCCATGTTAGTCAATGGCCCCATAAAAACGTCGGCGTTTCTGAGCTGTAGGTGGCGTCGGCGTTAGTGAGCAGAAAGTAGAACCCATGGCCATCGCGTTCTGAGGCTGTAACATTTTGACGTTTTTTGACGCCGACGCCACAATATGCCAAGAAACGCCAACATATGCCACCATATGCCACCTATTATTATACCGGCGTTTTCCGGCGTTTTTTGACGCCGACGTTTTTAGGTTGAAAAATAGCAGAGGGATGATTTTGTTTTAAAAAACGCCTATTGACGCCGACGCTCACTAACGCCGAAAAACGTCAATACATAACGCCGAAAAACGTCGCCTTTTTTTCCTTGACGTCGGGCCCGACGTTTTGTTTATTTTTTTATATACGCCCGTGTGTATGAGGCCTTAGAGCCGGTTCACACTGAGGCGACTTGAGTTGCCTGACAAGTCATCTCCATGCAGTGCAATGGAACCATTCTAATAGGAGCGACTCAGGTCGCTCCGACTTAGAAAAAGGTTCCTGCGCTATTTTTGGGGCGACCTCAGCGCGACTTGCATTGGATAGAAGTCTCCTTGCAAGCCGCACTGAGGTCACCTCGAGCGGGGCGACTTGCTTCACCCTGCAAGTCGCGCCACTCCAGTGTGAACCGGCTCTTAAACCTTGGTTTTGGTGTGGGCTGCACCAAATTTTGCACTTTCAAGCTTTAGTAAATCAACCCCATAGTGTCATCATCATATCCAGTGACCTTCACCCTTGGCTACAATGCCTGCTCACCTCAGAGTATTGACCCCACTACGCCTGACACAATGCCTCTCCGACTGACATCGGCAAATGGCTCTTCCTCCTACTGTCCCTGGATACCCCCGACTTCATCATAGAATTACCATTACTCGTATGTAGCCTATCAGGGCACCTGTGTGTTCAGCAGAGGGGGATTATCCTAATGTGAGTAATGGTAATTCCATGAGGAAGTCGGTGGTATCCAGGGACAGTAGGAGGAAGAGGCATTTGCCGATGTCAGTGGGAGAGGCATTGTGTCAGGCGTAGTGGGGTCAATACTCTGAGGTGAGCCGGCATTGTAGCCAAGGGTGGAGGTCACTGAAGTCACTGGATATTATGATGACACTATGAATCACCACTTATAGCTTCCTGCTAATACCACTACTTGTGGAAGGGAATTCCACATCCTTACCACTCTGACAGTAAAGAACCCTCTACGCAGTTTAAGGTTAAACCGATTTTCTTCCAGTTTAAATGAATGATAGTGTGTCTTTTTAGCTTCCGTCCTACTAAAACGTTTTTTCCCTATGCTAAGGTCACCAGTAAGGTTTTTGTATATCGCTATCATGTCTCCTCTCAAGTGTTTCTTCTCCAGAGAGCATACGTTTAATGCTTTTAGTTGTTCCTCATAACTGAGGTCCTCTAGTCCCTTTTATTAGCTTTGTTGCCCTTCTCTGGAGTCTCTCCATTTCCAGCACATCCTTCCTGAGGACTGGTGCCCAGAATTGGATGGCATACTCAAGATGCGGTCAGACCAGAGTCTTGTAGAGTGGGAGAATTATCGTTTTATCTCCTGGAGTGAATCCCCTTTTTAATGCATTCTAATATTGTGCTGGCTTTGCTTGCAGCGGCTTGGCATTGCATGCTGTTGGTGAGCCTGTTCTCTACTGGAACCCCCAGATTTTTTTCCGTCTGTGTTTAGTTTTTGTTTTTTTTGTTTAACCTGCTGGTTGAATATAAAAAAAAAAATGACAAACGTATGCGCTGCTTTAGTGTGAAGCTGGACTTCTTTTATCCATATACTTGTTATAGGCCAGTGATTCAGAAAGTGGTACAGCAAGAGAATTGGCTTGACAGCCAAGCAGCTAGAATTTTAAAGCGGACAACTGTGGTAGCTTATGCATTTCCTTCACTATTGGTTTTCTTTTAGTCTCTATTCACACCTAGGCGATTTGAATCGCGACTCCAAATTGTGGCAAAATGCAGGACGCATTTATGATACCATTACTTCTTAATGGCACCCCAATTGCTGTGCGATTTTGAAGCTTGTCACTCAAAAAGGAGCAGGAGGTTCTTTTGGGCGACAGCGGCGCACATTGGAATTTGCCACGATTGCATCGTGATGTATTGTGCCAAAATCGTACTGCGATTGGGGTGCCATTAAGAAGTAATGGCATTGCAAACGCGTCTTTGCCGCGATTCAAATCGCCTAGGTGTAAATGGAGCCTAAAGTGTCATTAAACCCTTGTACTAAAAAATAAAATGTAAAAGCACCATTCACATATGTTTTTGTTTCACCATTTTGAAAAACAAGAAAAACTTCCTAACAACCGTTATGCTTATAGTGTAACTATTGCCTTGCAGGGTTTTTGGATATGCAGCTGAATTGCCGTGCCTCTGAACAGCCATCCGTGTTTGGATCCATTTGCAGAGGCATTTGACAGGTGGTGAGGGGGTGATATGGCACTTCCTCACTGCCTGTTTCAACCCCATAAATGCTGTAGAAATATGCTGTGTCCCCATTCACTTGAATGGGCTTCTTTCAGCCCCTCTTTTGCCAGGCAAATGCGACAGGAGCGATCATTTTTGCATCACCACTGCTCACATCCATCCGCTGCCTTTTCAGCTTAAGGGAGGTGGTTGGGGGGCACTAAAAACAAGACGCTTTTTTTTTTTTTTCTTTTAAAGTGATTGTAAAGTTTCGTTTTTTTTTTTTTCCCCTATGAAAATAACAAATACATTATACTATTATTTACCTGCTCTGTGCAGGGGTTTTGCACAGAGCAGCCTGATCCTCTACTTCTAGGGTTTCTCTTTGCTGCTCCTGGCCCCTCCCTTCTGTTGAGTGCCCCCACAGCCAGCAGCTTGCTACAGGGGGCACCCGAGCTGAGTCACTGCTCCGTGTGTCCATATATCCTCTGGCTGATTGATAGCAGCGGGAGCCAGTGGCGCCGCTGCTGTGTCGCAGCCAATCCAGGAGGGAGAGTCTCAGACGGCCGAGGCACTTGTGGACATTGCTGGAGAGAAAAGGGGCTCAGGTAAGTATGAGGGGGGCTGCTGCATACAGAAGGTTTTTTTTATCTTAATGAATAGAATGCATTGAGATAAAAAAACTTCTGCCTTTACAACTCCTTTAAAGCGTGAAGTCTGTCCATAACTAAAAAAATTAAAAGTCAGCAGCTACATATACCGTAGCTGCTGACAACTTTTAATAATAGGACACTTACCTGTCCTGGAGTCCAGTGATGTCGGCACCCGCCACCGATCTTCGGATCGGGGGTCGGGTGCAACCGCGTCCATTGCGGGTAAGGGAACCCGGACGTGTAGCATTACAGTTTCATGCCGGGTGCCCTAGTGCGCATGCGCGAGGCTCCGCTGCGCTCTGCTATTGGCCAGACGGGCCAATAGCAGATCGAGGAGGGAGCCGGGCTGCTGACGTCAGCGGTTGCCGGCCCGGGTTCCCGGATGTGTGGAAAAGGACACCTATCTAAAGACAGGTGTCCTCTTCTCCCTCCCCCCTGAAAGGTGCCAAATGTGACACCTGAGGGGGGAGGAATCCAACCAGCGCAAGTTCCACTTTTGGGTGGAACCACGCTTTAACTCAAATGCAAGTCTTAACAAACCTAGACCTCATGTACACTGCTGGTAAACGCATGTTTAGGAGCAGCTGGGCATTTATTTCAGCTGCCCTGAACTCTCCTCTGTTATCTTATCAGTACATGTACACAGGGTCGTTTACAGTCGTTTCTAGGCAGTTGAGTTTAGAAGCTTTTTTGGGACCCAAAAAAATGCATTTGGGACGGAAGTTCAGAGGTATGAAACACCAAATGCATGTAACAGCTTGTAAATGCTGCTAAACTAGGTAACTCACGTTTAGCAGCGTTTCATTTACAGGTGTTTACGCTCCTAGACGTGAACGTGGCTTAGCGCGGCATGTAAAATGCGGTTAAACGGCCGTTTTTGAGCGTTGGCTTTTAGCTGTCAAAAAATCGTTCAGGAGAGGTTAAAAAAAGCGTCCCGTGTACGTTAAGTCTAACATTCGCATTTCGAAGACTATAGCTGTATGCAAAAGCTGACAGCCGCCTCTCTACACCACCAGTTCTTAGATTGACAGCTAGTTTGGCTCCTACTCCTGTGCCTTGCACAGGGCCCACTCTCTGGCTGGAAGTTCATTCAAGCAGAATGGAGCAGGGGGCGTCTTTTTAATAAGGTATAAAAACGTTTGGAAACAAAATAAGATAAATAAACATGAAAGTGCAGCTATTAAAAGTGATCAGCAGGGAAAATAAAGGATTAGGATTTAAGGGCTCTTGCACAGGGCTGTACAGCGTGAAATAACGCTTGTGATTGTGACGCTCTGGAGTCACAGCTGCAGCATTTTTTTTTTTTTTTTACTTTCAGATGCATCACAGAAAATGCCATGTTTGGCTGTACCCCCCAAACCGCTGGCACTCACATTTACACATGCATGCTTATGTGGGTATTTTTTGATACGTAAAACCATTACAACTGAGCGTACCCTTACCTTTTCCCAGTCTGAGTGCTACTGTACAGAGAAATGTAGGAGGCTAATATAAAGACAGGTTAAAGAAGTAATAAACTCCTTATTTTTATTTTTAACCTTAATGCATTCTTTGCATTACCCATCCACCCCCATCCCTAAAGCTTACTGGACTCCTGTCACCGCTGTCTTGCCTGCAGCAGCTCTTTTCTTTTTTTTTAATTTACCCCCCCCCCCCCCCAAAAAAAAAAGCTGTTTTACTATCTCCTTAAGGTTCTATATTATGTTGGTGGTTCTAAACAAGTATTGCATTATTGTTTCAATGCTTACATTAAATTGAGTTTTTTTTTTTAATTTTCTGTGCATCTTCACCCCCTGGAGATTGCTTAGATTTTAAGGGGTGGGCTGCACATTGGTGTGGGGAGATATAATAGGTGTCCTCTCTAAATTCATATAATAGCACACTGAAACAAAAGTAAAAAGTGTATAAAAAAAAACAAACAAAAAACACACACACATACAGTGCATCCCAAAAGTATTCACAGCGCTTCACTTTTTCCACATTTTGTTATGTTACAGCCTTATCCCAAAATGTATTAAATTCATTATTTTCCTCAAAATTCTAGAAAGATAATGACAACGTGAAAGAAGTTTGTTTGAAATCTTTTCAGATTTGTTAAAAAAAAAAAGAAATCACATGTACATAAGTATTCACAGCCTTTACTATAACATTCATAATTGAGCTCAGGTGCATCCTGTTTCCACTGATCCTCCTTGAGATGTTTCTACAACTTGATTGGAGTCCACCTGTGGTAAATGCAGTTGATTGGAAATGATTTGGAAAGGCACACATCTACCTGTCTATATAAGGTCCCACAGTTAACAGTGCATGTCAGAGCACAAATCAAGCAATGAAGTCCAAGGAATTGTCTGTAGACCTCCGGGACAGGATTGTATCAAGGCACAGATCTAGGGAAGGGTACAGAAAAATGTTCTGCAGCATTGAAGGTTTCAATGAGCACAGTGGCCTCCATCATCCGTAAATGAAAGAAGTTTGGAACCACCAGGACTCTTCCTATAGCAGGCCGCCTGGTCAAATTGTGCGATCGGGGGAGAAGGGCTTTAGTCAGGGAGGTGACCAAGAACCTGATGGTCACTCCGACAGAGCCTCAGCGTTTCTCTGTGGAGAGATGAGAACCTTCCAGAAGAACAACCATTTCTGCAGCACTCCACCAATCAGGCCTGTATGGTAGAGTGGCCAGACAGAAGCCACTCCTCAGTAAAAGGCACATGACAGCCCGTCTGGAGTTTGCCAAAAGGCACCCGAAAGTCTCTCAGAGCATAAGAAACAAAATTCTCTGGTCTGATGAAACAAAGGATGAATTTTTTTGGCCTGAATGGCAAGCAGCATGTCTGGAGGAAACCAGTCACCGCTCACCACCTTGCCAATACCATCCCTACAGTGAAGCATGGTGGTGGCAGCATCATGCTGTGGGGATGTTTTTCAGTGGCAAGAACTGGGAGACTTGTCAGGATGGAGGGAAAGATTAATGCAGCAATGTACAGAGACATCCTTGATGAAAACCTGCTCCAGAGCGCTCTGGACCTCAGACTGGGGCAAAGTAACATCTTCCAACAAGACAACGGCCCTAAGCACACAGCCAAGATAACAAAGGAGTGATTACGGGA
The DNA here is from genome assembly GCA_018402905.1 of Glandirana rugosa. NCBI lineage: Eukaryota > Metazoa > Chordata > Amphibia > Anura > Ranidae > Glandirana > Glandirana rugosa. The sequence continues at coordinate 1,000,585 of BLSH010377694.1, read as the reverse complement.
CAACTCTGTGAATGTTCTTGAGTGGCCCAGCCAGAGCCCAGACTTGAACCCGAATGAACATCTCTGGAGAGATCTGAAAAGGGCTGTGCACTGACGCTCCCCATGCAACCTGATGGAGCTTGAGAGGTCCTGCAAAGAAGAATGGGAGACACTGCCCAAAAATAGGTGTGCCAAGCTGGTAGCATCATACTCAGACTTGGGGCTGTAATTGGTGACAAAGGTGCTTCAACAAAGTGCTGAGTAAAGGCTGTGAATACTTATGTACATGAGATTATTTTCATTTTTTTATTTTTAATAACTTTGCAAAGATTTCAAACAAACTTCTTTCATGTTGTCATTATTGGGTATTGTTTGTAGACTTTTGAGGAAAATAATGAATTCAATCAATTTTGGAATAAGGCTGTAACGTAACAAAATGTGGGAAAAGTGAAACGCTGTGAATACTTTTTGGATGCATTGTACATAGACACTGATTCTCAGAGTGAGGACGCATATTTGTACAGAAATGTCTATTATGATATTTAATATTCCTATGTACACCAGAGGTAGAAGAATCATTTTAGGTCCATTATTTTAGTTCAACTCTGACTTGATGGGCAGTAATGGTTTTTAATGCATCATCTATTTACAGTTACTGGGAATCTTTGTTTTTCGACGTTTTGCACGCACATTCAGTTTCCAGCCCACAAATATTTATTAACTAAACACTTCTTTTTATTTAACCTCTCCTCTTTTCTAATTTAACCCCTTTGTCACAGCTTTACTGTAAATTAATGTCCTCTAAGGCGAGTTGGGGAATTTATAGACCTTGTACTTGAAAATCCCTAATGTCTAGAAATGTAAAATATAAGATTCTAATATAGTGTAAAAAAAAAGACTTTAAATCTAAAACTTTAGTCTTGTTGTGAAGGTTTTGTTTACCCCTGGACATGAAAGGGTTGAGTATTTGGCTGCATAAAATGTATACACATCTGGGGGGAGTTTTTATTTTGGGAGGGGTGGTGGGTTGCTGTTATTAAATTACTTAAAGTGTATTTCCAATTTTGAAGTCAAATTTGAGAAAACCTTAAGATCTGCCTACACAGTACAGACAGGGTTAATTCTGGCCAACACCACTGCCCAGCCCCCTCATAACCAAAGAATTACCTAGGATTTTTTTTTTTTTATGCTGGAGGGATCCATAATAGATCATCTAAAAAAGGTAAGTTAGCTAGTGCACATCACTGGGTGGAGATGAGGCTCAGGTAAGTAGAAGGGGGGGAAGGTGGGACTTAGAATGCATGAAGGTAAAAAACCTTCAGCCTATAGAACCACATTAACCACGTCAGCCCCGGAAGGATTTCCCACGTTAGGACCAGAGCACTTTTTGCGATTCAGCACTGCGTCGCTTTAACTGACAATTGCGCGGTCGTGCGACGTTGTACCCAAACAAAATTTGCGTCCTTTTTTCCCCCACAAATAGAGCTTTCTTTTGGTGGTATTTGATCACCTCTGCATCATTTCTGATCACCGCTATAAACAAAAAAAGAGCGACAATTTTGAAAAAAAAAAACCCAATTTTTCTTACTTTTTGCTAAAATACAAATCCAAAAAAAACAAAAAAAAACATTTTTTTCATCGGTTTTGGCCGATTTATATTCTTCCTCATATTTTTGGAAAAAAAAATCGCAATCAGCGTTTATTGATTGGTTTGTGCAAAAGTTGCCACGTTTACGAATGATGAAAATTAATTTCTGGGGTTTTCATTTTTTTTTTTTTTTTTACTAGTAGTGGCGGCGATCTGCGATTTTTAGCGGTACTGCGATATTGGGGCGGACATGGTGGACATTTTTGACACGTTTTTGGGACCAATGACATTTATACAGCGATCAGAAATTTAAATGTCCACTGATTACTGTATAAATGTCATTGGCAGTGAAGGGGTTAACATGCAGGGGGTGATCTAGGGGTTAACTGTGTTCCCTGGGCGTGTTCTAACTGTGAGGGGTTGGGCTGCC
>BLSH010377694.1:972012-994130 GCA_018402905.1 Glandirana rugosa | reverse complement strand
TAAATGCTTGTTTTTGCCTAGGGTACCAATAAAAAAGGACCATAATTTATTTTGCGCCACCAGGTTCCCACCCCCCCCCCCCCTCTGATTTTAAGACCGCCCCCAGCAGCCTCTTCTCTAAGGTGCTCAGTCACTTGGAGGCACTGTAATGTCATCAAGTACAATGCTGAGCCAGTAATGCTACATTGTAAATGAGGACACTGAAGGGCCACCCTTAAGCCGCAGCATCAGTTAGAAGAGGTCAGTGCTGGCTGCCAGGGGAGCGAGGAAAAAGGTAAGTAAAAGTTCTTGCTTCCTGTGCCCTATGCATAAGTGAGCATTTTAACCCTTGCAGTGGTGAGGGTGCTCCACTGCAAGGGCATTTTATTGTTTCCCCCGAAGGTCAGTTTTAAAGTGTTTTCTAAATGTAATTATTTTTTTAAATTAAAATAATAAACATGTTATACTCACCTGCTCTGTGCAATGGTATTGCACACAGTGGCCTCAAACCTACTCTTCTGGATTCCCCCGCCAGCAATCTTGGCTCCTCCTCTTCGGGTGCTGCCATAGCAGGTCACTTGCTAAGGGGACGCACACTTCATGCTCGCTCCTGAGCTCTGTGTGTCTGTGGAGCCGCACTCCATAGATACACACAGCATGGCTTAGCCCCATCTCCCACTTCCTTCTCACTGCATTTAATTAACAGCAGCAGGAGCCAATGGTGCTGGATCTCATCTCCCTTATAAAACGTTTTTTTTTTCCCCATAAAGACTTTATTGATCGATATAAGATAGAGTACAGACACGTTCAGCCACAATTATTAACACAATCAAATCAAAGATGGTGAAAAGATTTCAGATGCAATTCCATTACCATTACACATTGGGGCGTAACCTTTAATCATTCTTATAGAAAAGCTCTGTGTATGTTGCTGCTGAGGTGAGCGTGTGTTTAAGGTTTTATGCAAAAGGTAAAGGTAGCGGGAACTGGGCGGGGGGGGGGAGGGAGGGTCAGTGTGAAAGCCTAGTGCTGGGTTAAGGGGAGGGGTAAAAGGTACTTCCTGTGATCTACTTAAGGGGTCTGCCATATCTGGCCACACCATATCCCAGGGACCGTTACTGGATATCTAAGGGTATTAGGGGGAGTTCATAGATAGACTGCTCAATAGTCGTTGGTAGTTTGAAAGTGGGTCCAGCATGACCATGTCTTTCTAAATTTATCCGAGTTATCGAGGGAAGTGGCGATCAGCTCCTCTATGTCCCTAACTCTCTTAAGCCGAGAGAACCAGTCTTTCAGCGTTGGGGAGCGAGTTTGTCTCCATAGGGCTGGGATGCACATCCTGGCCGTGTTTATAAAATGTTTTTTACCTAATGCATTAATGGAATCCATAAAGGTAAAAAATATTTTGGCTTTAGGACCACTTTAACTTTTTCACATTGCTGTTTAGTGCATACAGCTTACTGGCTACTGCAGGTGGTGGAGACATTTTTGCTAGTTTCCGGCATTCTGTTGAATCGTGAACATCCCAATAAAAACATGGAGCAGATGTGAGCCTTATGTATCAAGGACTCTACAAAATACAATCAGGTGTACAATTTCAGATATCAACCGTGATTTTAAAGACTGCTCATTTTACTGCCCGAAGTACATGGACATTAACTTAAAGGGGTTGTTAAGGCAGTGCACACAGCCACTGCCAGACCCTCTGCTAGGATTACATGTTGCGTATACTATATGCCATTTTCTAAAATTTTTCTTCAAAATACCGTTTTCCTTATCTGTGATCAGCGGTCACATAACTGCTCGGCGATGTCTTCCTCCGATGTTTGTATTACAGAGGGAGGGGCCGAGATCTCCTTTTGATACCTGCCAGACGGTCACATGATCTCCCTCTGTAATGCAAACGTTGGAGAAAGACAGTGCCAGGCATTCACGTGACCACTGATCGGGGATAAGAAAAACGTAATTTAGAAGAAGAATTTTAGAAAATGATATATATTATATAAAACATGTAATCCTAGCAGAGGGGCTGGCAGTGGTTGGGAGCAGTCATGTGTGCACTGCTCGGAACTGTGATAGAAGGGGAGGGGCGGCTCACACACACAGAGCTGACAGGCAGGGATGGAGGGGAAAGGAGGACACAGGAGACAGGAGAGCAGGGCTGCGGATGACGGAGGCACGTAAACTGACCACGGTGTCAGGGCTCAGCAGCCATGATATACCGTGGTCAGTTTACATAGGAGTGGGTAGAAACTGTCAGGGTCAACCAGGTATTACAGGTGTTACAGGGAGCCAAATGACACAGCACAAGCACTGTGCTGTATAACATGCTTTAAAGAAACAGGATTCAATATTTATGTTTTTTTGGGTTAACAAACCCTTTAAATTCTTTGGACAATGCATGCCAGCACACTGTTTATATGTGAGCTAGCACCATTAAAAGCAATGTACATGCATGAATGCCTAGTAAAATACATGAAGTAAACATAGATGTGGCTGAGTCCCTAAAGTTTTGGTTCATAAAAGCTTTTCAGCCTCCCATTTGTTGGAAGGATGGCATATTCATTTGTTGCTTCTTATGAATATTCACAGAGGTTGGAATAATGTGTAAAGTGCAGGTTAAGGTTGCGCTGTCCTTTTTTAAAAACCGATACAAACTATCATTTCAGATAGCAGCATTCATTTGGTTATGTGCTGTTAGGATTCCATAGCATTTTGGCCGATCAAGTAATGTTTTTCCAGCTGTGAGAAGGTGTAACGTAGATAAATGCTTTCACTGCAATGCACAGTCTACTGTCCGTAACCTGAATAATTCATTAGCAGATTGTTCTGCTCATGAATTATAAACCTGCACTCTATTCTTCCTGTGCTACTGACATTTCTTACACACACTGTATGCAATTTACTGCAGATTCAAAGAGGTCACGATGAAAGAAAGTATAGGCCAAGGCAAAAAAAGAAAACACACATATTTCATACATGTCTGCAATACATGAACATTTCTCTGTGTTTTGTCCCTTTAAACATGCAGAGTACAGGGAAACAAATTTTGTTGTGCCAGAAAATGACTATACCTTTCTTATTTGACTTGGCAACACCATCATTCTGGCTCTGACTTCCTAAGTACATGTTGTCAGCCCCGCCTACTTAATTTCCAATGGATTATATAGAGCCCTGCTCATCTCCTCCCCTCCATAACCCCTTCCCGAGGAAGGCAAAAAATAAAGTTCAGCTTTGCATAAGGCTCAGTTTTACTTGATACCTGCTCTGTGTTAAACGTAAACTATAATAAACTTGTAGCATGCATGCAATTCCAAATGAAAGTCCGTGTGACTAGTTTCTGTTCACTTTCGGCAGAAGAAAAGAGGCTGCAGGTCTGTACACATTTGTCTCTTTCCAGTAAAAAGCATGTTAATGACCCAGTGACATTTCTCAGCTGGGCCACTTAAAGATTAATTAGACACTTGGCCTTTTTATCAGTCTTGCTCTTGTGAGAGACTTACGTGAAGTGAATATTATTTTCAAAGTCCCTTAAGCTTTACAGGCTTGGATGGGATGCAGAATGTATTAAAAATACATTTCTTAGTTTAAAAATATAGTTTATGCTCTTGAAATGATGAAATTCCTTTTATTTATTTCAAGCATATATGTAGTCAAAATTTTAAATCATTAAAGTATGTTGATTAAGTCATCTCTGCAATGGGACAGAGATGGCGAAAAAAAAATCTAACGGGTGTTAGAACCCTTACTCTATCCAAAATGAAAAAAAAAAGTTTTGCCTACAGTTCTATTTTAATTCATTCCCACATTGTATTTAAATTATCTCTAGTCTACTCCTATTAATCTGAATGATCTTGGAAGTGTAAACTAGAGATCAACCGATTATCGGTACGGCTGATTATTGGAGCAGATATCGGCATTTTCCAAAAAATTAGTATCGGTCACAAAATAGACTGATGTTACCGATATTGGTCTCCATGGGCCGCGGCCATCTTTTTGGGGCCCAGAAGCCTGCAGACCCAGTGAGCAGGGGAGCACGGCACACGCACACGGCCTTGCACTGGGCCTTACGTTCTGAGTCTGACAGGCCTCCCTTGCCTCGACACTCGGACAGACACGCCAGCCACCCAGGTGCCATGTCACTGAGGCCAGCCAGCAGAAACCCACCCACCCACCACAAGGTACCAGCCAGTAGCCACCCACCCACAGTAAGGTGCCAGGCCAGCCAGCAGCCACCCAGCCACAGCAAGGTGCCAGCCAGTAGCCAACCAACCACCCACCCACCCACTCACAGCAAGGTGCCAGCAGCAGTCACCCTCCCACAGCAAGGTGGTAGCCAGCAGCCACACACCCATCCACCCACAGCAAGGTGCCAGCCAGCAGCCATCCTACCACATCAAGGTAGCAGCCACACACCCATCCACCTACAGCAAGGTGACAGGCCAGCCAGCAACCCATAGCAGCGTGCCAGCCAGCAAGCCACCCAGGCACCCACAGCAGTTTGTACCAGATTTGTACAGACAAATTTTGTTATTTTTGAAAAGTTTAAATGTACAAAATATGGGCACATAATATCCGATATCGGCAGGAGAAGTGGGCGAAATATCGGTATTGTATCGGCACCGAAAAAACCATATCGGTTGATCCCTAGTGTAAACTTTGTGTAGGTCCCCACACATTTACTTTCTTGAATTCTATGACACGTATTTACTGTGCCCTTTGCATATACATTGCTGTGTCTCACATTTCATAGAGCCTGCCTTCTGAACTACAGAGGTGCTGAGGGGAGGAGTTTCAGGAGACAGAGTTGGTACAAGAATCACTGATTGCAGGCAGAAGGTACAATGGGATATGTGGTCCTTAGAAATAATAGTAAATAGCAGAGGAGAGGCCGCAAAGCATGCAAGGAATCCAGGAAGTTCTAGAAAGATGGCCAGCAGATAGGCAGCACTCACAACATGAAAGGAGATTGATCAAGTAAGCAAGAATAACTATTGATTTTATTGTTATTACAGTGTTAATGTTATGAAATGAAAGTGTGTGCTTTTACCATAGATTTCCTTTAAAGTGTTTGTCTAGCCAAAAGTTTTAGGGTCCATTCACACCATGCAAAAATGCATTGTCTCCCATGTGCATGTTGCAGTGGTGCGTGGACGATGTGCACTGAATAAAGTAAGGGAGGCCATACTTTTTTTTTTTTCGCACAGTGCAAGGCAGTCCAGAGCTGCATGCTGATATGAAATCCTCTTACATTCATAAGTTAAATAAACATTTTTTGTTTTCATCAGTTGATGTACAGGAGGTTTTACCTTTTCATGACCAGGGCATTTTTTTGCTATTTAGCATTATGCTACTTTAACTGGCAGTTACTTCCTTTTGCAACACTGTACGCAAATTAATTTTATATAATTTTTTTCACACAAATAGATCTTTCTTTTGGTGGTATTTGATCATTACTGGGTTTTTCCATTTTTATTACATAAATGAAAAAAGACCGAAACATTTGAGAAAACAAAAAGGATATTTTCTACTTTTTGTTATAAAATATATCCAGTAAAATCAAATTTGTCTTTGGTACACACCAAACTATATTTTTGAAGACACTATACTATTGGAGACACTAGTATCAAGATACTGATCCATACCCTATACTAGTAATGGCGATGATCAGCAACTTATAGTGTGGCGTGCAATCTGGCGCTAACAGACACTGACTGGGAGGGACACTAACTGACACTGATGTCGCTGGTTAAACTAATACAGAGATCAGTGATAATATTCTAACACTGTACTAAAGGTTTGCCATTACTAAACATTTCTTAAGGTGCCTTTGTTACAATTTTTATGATATATGCATGTGAGTTAGGGACCTTAGATTGTAAGCTTCTTGAGGGCCGGGACTGATGTGAATGTAAAACATATTTGAAAAGTGCTGCGTAAATTGATGGCGCTATATAAGTACCTGCAATGAATGCAAATAAATAAGTTAATCTATAACCACTTCCCATCCTGAGGACGTACCCGTATGCCCCCAGGAACAAGTGGTGGTTCCAGGATCATGGGCTGCATTCTGCCATAGGCTTTTGCCCACATTCATGTCAAATTGCATGCCAAATCAGAGCCTATTGCCGGCAATGGCACCGCCAGAATCGGTGCAACGCTGACTTTGCGGCACCGCACCAATTCTCAAAAGTAGTTTCTGCACTGCTTTTGGCGACTTCAGGGCGATTTCAATAGACATCTGTGCATGAACCCGCACAGATATCTGTCAAGTCGCCCCTCGAAGTCGGACTGAAATGCCGGTTTGAAATCATGCCAGTTCAGCTGAACTGGCACAATTTCAAACCCGCCCTCAGTGTGAACGTGGGCTCAGATACAGCTGCCTGGTCACTTCCAGGTTGTGGAAGTGGGGCCCCCCTTCCAGTGCCGCACGCCACCCTCCCCGGGTCTTCGGTGCAATCGGAGAGCTTGGATACCTTGCTTAATTTAGCCCAGTGGAAAATTCAGTATATATGCAAGATGTAAGCTATCAGATCTGTGTCTTTTCTAAATCAGGTAAAAAAAAATAATATTCCAGAGTGGTCTCATAATTAAATATGCAGCAAAGGTTGCATCTCTTTGACACATCACACCCAACAAAGTGACAGAACAAGGTCGTTATGTATAATAGTTCACAGGTGTGCAGTGCTCAACAGAGATGTGCTGAATAGCAAATCCATCCATAAGGCTCCATGCACATTGTATCTGATAAACGGCCGTTTTTGGTCGTTTGGGCGTTTTTTTTTAACAGCCCAAAAACGCCACTTTGTTATCCAATGTGTCCATGCACACATGGACATTAATTGTCGTTTATCAGCAGTGGAGTTTTTGGGCTGTTATCTAAACGCACTGAACTGGCGTTCAAAAGTTGTTCTCCTGACCACAAAAAGCGCCGGACGCCGACAAACGCTGACAAACGCCGGTTTATCTGCGTCTGGCGTTTTTGGCAGTCAATGGAAGCCAATGAAGAAAAAAAAACGCAAACGCCGGTAAACGCTGACTACAAAACACTGCAAAAGAACGTTTTGTAAGCAGCGTCTCCTGCCCGAAGCTGAAGAGCCCAGATAGCGTCCAGTGTGCATGGAGCCTAAGAGCTGGGATCCAAGTGCACGGGTGCTCTAGCCAGGGTGTCCTCTCCACCACATCCACAAGATAGGTACAAAAGGCGGCACTCCGAAGGTGATGCTGAAAAAATGTATTATTGGTAGCAGTGCAAGATATACAAAAAAGCAGACGCGTTCTGGCGGGGAACCGCCTTGCTCACAGCCAAAAACTCAATTAAATGGTTCTCACATATATAGGAAGAAAATAGCACAGACAGGGAACGCCCCTCTCCACAATTCGTCATATCCAATTAAAGTCCATTAAGCCAGCAAGTGTGGAAATCAAATGACGAAAGGGTGAGGGAAAAGATGCACAAAAGAGTATAAATATAAATACAAGTTCAAAACAAAAAGTATACAGATTGAGTATTGAAACCTTATACATATCATTAAAGAGTCAAAAATGTACATGCATAATTACATGTTCTTTAATAGATATAGGAAAATCCCAAGAAAAGGCTTCAAAAAATTGGTATGAACAAAAGTATATATCTGTAAAGAAAGAGAATGTACCAACAGTAATAAACTGTATATTGAATATATATAGTTTGAAATCCTAGTGGAACAAAAGATATATATACATAAGGTCGTTCTGTAATAGAATTTTTATTATTTATGAGTAGCTTTGTCAAAATTCTATTGTAACTGCAGTAAAAAAAAAATACACTTCTGTTTTGCCATTTAGGCTCCATGCACACTGGACCCTATCTGGGCTCTCTCGGCGTCGGGCAGGAGACGCTGCTTACAAAATGTTCTTTTGCAGCGTTTTGTAAGCAGCGTTTATCGGCGTCTGCGTTTTTGGGCGTTTTTTTTTCTTCATTAGCTTCCATTGACTGCAAAAAAAGGGCGGACGCCGATAAACAGCCGTTTACTGGTGTTTATGAGCGTTTATCGGCGTCCGGCGTTTTTTGTGGTCAAAAGAACGACTTTTGAACGCCAATTCAGGGCGTTCAGATAACAGCCCAAAAACGCCACTGCTGATAAACGACAATTAACGTCCATGTGTGCATGGACACATAGGATAACATAAAGTGGCGTTTTTGAGTTGTTAAAAAAAACGCCGAAACGACCAAAAACTGTCGTTTATCAGATACAGTGTGCATGGAGCCTTAGTGTTTAGGGCCGGTTCACACAGGGGCAATCCGACTTCAGGCGCAACTTTGCTAGGCGATTTGAACACGACTTCAACTTGACTTCAGCGCGACTTACAAAGCGACTCCATGACAGGCGACTTTGCCTGTGGCCAATCAAAGAAGGGTGGGAGGGGGTTGCCTGGATATTTCCAGGGGGAGAAACTGTGTAAATTCTTTTATTTTTCCTGTAAAGTCGCTTCAATATAGATGAGGGATCCAAGTTGGAGGTGACTTCCATTGAATTCTATGGGCACAAGTCGGATAGAAGTCGTCTTGAAGTGGGGCAGGAACTTTTTTTGAAGTCGGAGCGACTTCAGTAGTGTACATTAAAGCGGTTGTATCCCCAGGAACCGGAAAAAAAAAACAAAAAGAAACCTGCAAGACAATAGCATAATGAGCTAGTATGCACCGCATGCTAGCTCATTATGAAATACTCACCTTGGAACGAAGATCCGTCAGGGCTGCTCGGTCCCCTCTGAGAGAGCGGACATCTTCCCGCTGTGACTGGCCGGAGCCGCGAGACATCACTCCCGTGCATGAGCGCGGGAGCCCGTCTTTCCGGCAAGGTATGCGCCGGGACGTCACAGCTGCTTGCAGGGAGAATATATCCCGTACAGGTTTAGGAGATATCCATTTTACCTACAGCTAAGCCTTATTACAGGCTTACCTGTAGGTAAAAATCCCTTTGGAGGGTATACAACCACTTTAAGACGGCTCTCATTCACTTTAATGGGATTTCTTATGTCAAGCGACTTGGGGCAACACAAGTCGGATCCCAAGTCGCTGTAGTGTGAACCGAGCCTTACACTTGTGAGAAAAGATGAAGTCCTTAGGAATTCTCCTGATTCCTGCATGAATGGCTCTTAAAATGTGAACTGATCTTCATAAGTTATATTAAGAAGTAACAATAGTCTTAGTTAACAAACCATACACACAACATTTTACATCGCTATATACTGTGTTTTATGAAAAAATGGTTTCGTACAACTGAATGCCTGTGGATGAAAGTCTAAAGTCACAAATTCAATGACTCTACCATGCGCCAGCCCTTATAAAGTAAATAAAAACTTTCTTTATTTCCCCTACCTGAGCTAAATCCTTCATTTGAGTCTCATACGCTCCCCTCCCCAGACACTGCAGCACATGGTGGGAGGATTTCAAGAGCAGAGGCAATGCTGTCATTCAGGAAAGCAGTGGACTGGACTAGGGGTGACCAGGTCCTGAGGCCCCATTCACACCTGAGTGTTTTGTAGCTTGTAGCTTGAAACTTGAAGCTACAAAACGCTGGAGGGGAAAAAAATCAATTATTCTCTATGGAGAGGGTTCACATCTCCACTCCAAAACGGCTGAGGCAAAAGCCCTGAAGCTCAAAAAAGTTCTGGAGCTTACAGGCGTTTCTCTGCTTTTTACGTTGGTGACATTTTGACCTGCACAAAATCGCGGCAAAAATCATGGTAAAAATAATGGTTAAAAAACACGCGACTTTCTGCTGAAAACGATATGCTCAGGTGTGAATGCAGCCTAAGTGATGAGCTATGGGCTTCTGAATCAGCACTGACACCCCGCAATATCTTCTCATTTCACTGTAGTACAAGCAAGCACAGCCTACATGAGTGGCAACTCTGCTCAGGTTTCAGGAGCAGTGCAGCATTGTTGTCCCAAAATCACAAGAAGTTACATTAGGTGAACTTCACTGGCAGGATCAACAAGTATTTGTGAGGCTTTCCAGGGGGGCAAAGGGTCATCATACATGTTACAATCTGACCATGCAATAAACTTTAGATTTACCAAAACTGTTATATGAGGACCTGCCTAATCTATCCAATCAATTTGTATCCAATCGGGCAGGCCCTTGTGCTACATAGTTTTTGGTAGATCTAAAGGAGATTGTGCAGTCAGATTGTACAGTGTATGGCAAGCTTAAAGTGGATGTAAAAACATGCTTGTTATACTCATTGTGGAACCTTAGGGGTTCATCTTCTGTTTCTCCCCTTCTTCAACAGTCCCCAGACCATCTCCCAATAGAACAGAGACCAGGGGACAGGCTGCCCATGCTCAGTTTGGTGTGTATTGCTTTTTTTTTTCTTGGGAGGGTGCATGTGATCAGCACAGGGCCAGTTATCACTGTTCAGACAGAGGGTCAGGGGTCATGCAGCCTCATAGGACAGTCAGAGGAGAATGAAAACTCCTACAAGCTTTAACCAGACACTGATAGAAGTCACAAAACTGCTCTAACTGCTAATGAGAAAATGTATTTAGTAGTTTATATTGACTAAATTAATTTAATTTCCATGTTATGTGTACTGTGGGAGACCAGATGTAGTGAATTGCAGGGTCCTGGGTTTAGTAACACTTTAACCTATTCCCGCCCGCCTATAGACAAATGATGGCCGGGCGATGGTTCAGTTATCCTGACCGGACATCATATGATGTCTTTCAAGATAACCCGCGATCGTGGTGCGGTGTGTTCCATTGGAAGCTCTTTACCATGTGATCAGTCGTGACCAATCATGGATGGTCACAGTGTAAACAGCAAAAGACATATATCGGCTTTTCCTCTACTCGCGTCTGCAGACGCGAGTAGAGGAGAGCCGATCGGCGCCTCTTCTGATAGGGGGTCTGTGCTGATTGTCCCGCCCAGGGACCACCAGGGAGACCATCAGGAAGCCACCCAGGGACCACTAGGGAGCCCACCCTAGACCACCAGGGAAGGGGCATGCATTGCACTATAGGGATGGCACTGTGCCCATGTGCGATGCCTGCCAGTGCCTCCCTAACAGTGCTATCTATCAGTGCCCACCAGTGCCACCTATCAGTGTCGTCTGAGTGCCCAACAGTGCTGTTTATGAGTGCCGCATATCAGTGCCACCTATCAGTGCCAGTCAGTGCTGCATATAAGTGCCTCATCATCAGTGCCAACTTATCAGTGCCAATCAGTACTGCCTCATCAGTGCCCATCAGTGCAGCCTCACCGGTGCCCGTCAGTGAAGGAGAAAACTTACTTATTTACAAAGTGTTGTGACAGAAATAAAGAAGAAAATTTTTATTTGTAGCGCAAAAAATAAAAACCTTAGTGGTGATCAAATACCACCAAAAGAAAGCTCTCTTTGTGGGAAAAAAATGATAAAAATTTCATTTGGGTACAGTGTAGCACGACCGCGCAATTGTCATTCATAAATGCAACAGCGCTGAAAGTTGAAAATTGGTCTGGACGGGGAGGGGGGAAAGTGGTTAAATCTTCCTCCACACTAGTATTTCCTCCAGATTGTCTGGTTCAAGTGTTTGTACATGTTACAGCATGCAGTAAAAAAATGATAAAATTAGATAATTGCGCACTTCCAGCATTGTGCATAGTTTGGTGAAACTTGTTATAGCACGCCTGTGCCCCTTTGCACAATTCCCATAAAGAAAAGCTTTAGTGTGGAGGAACTCTAGTGACCTGCACACAGCCCGGACCTCAAACCGTTGGAACACTTTTTGGGGTAAGCTGGAGCTCAATTTGTGAGCTTGGTCTTCTCATCCAACATCAGCATCTGACCTTACAAAGGCAAACTCTTTCTCTGATTCAAACCTCCTGACATGTGCTTTCTCTTCCCTGACACCTCTGGGAGCTTGCTCCTTTGATGGTGGGGGTCTCTTAGCAATTTGCTTTCAACAAGGCAGGAGCGGATTATGATATCTCTAGGAGTTTTTCATTCAGGCTTTGGGAGATACATAAATGGCCTACACCTATGATAAGGCATTATTCAACAGTTTCTTTTTATCTAGACACCACTGCACAGGCAGTTTTTTGGTAAAGGTGAGTAATGCCTTTAACCACTTGCCGACCGCCCGCTGTGGCTTGACGGCGGCAAAGTGGTTCGTTATTGTGAAATGCCGTCAACTGTTGGCAGCCGCGATAACGAGTATAGTGAGCGTGCGCTGCCGGAGGCGCGCTCACTGTGTTCGGGGGGGGGGCAGGGAGCGGGTAGGGCGGACTCTATCTCTGCTGGCTAACCGCGATGGCTCACCCGCAGTGAGAGAACGGAGGGGGAAGGGATGTGATCACAGGCTTCCTGTATATGGAAGTCGTGATCACTCCCCTCCCCCGGCCAGTCCAGCCCCCATACAGTTAGAACACACTGAGGGAACACAGTTAACCCTTAGAGCGCCCCCTCCAGGTTAACCCCATCACTGCCAATGGCATTTACACAGTAATCAATGCATTTTCATAGCACTGATCGCTGTATAAATGCCAATGGTCCGCCGCAATATCACAGTACCACTAAAAATCACAGATCTCCACCATTACTAGTAAAATATAAAATAAAAACCCCATAAATTAATTCTCAGCATTCATAAACGCGGCAACTTTTGCGCAAACCAATCAATAAACGCTGATTGCGATTTTTTTTTTACCAAAAATATGAGGAAGAATATAAATCGGCCAAAACCGATGAAAAAAAATGTTTTTTTATATTTTTTTTTTATTTTAGCAAAAAGTAAGAAATATTGTTTTTTTTTTTTTTTCAAAATTGTCACAATTTTTTTGTTTATAGCGGCAATCAGAAATGACGCAGGGGTGATCAAATACCACCAAAAGAAAGCTCTATTTGTGGGATAAAAAAGACGCAAATTTCATTTGGGTGCAACGTCACACGACTGCGCAATTGTCAGTTAAGGCAACGCAGTGCCGAATCGCAGAACGTGCTCTGGTCCTAAACTGGGAAATCCTTCCGGAGCTGAAGTGGTTAAGCAAACTCATGTGTGAGAGTCTAAACAGGTTCCAAATCCAGTTACTATGTGATGCACAAACCTCATAACGTACATAAACCTTCCTTAAACTCCCTTCTGATCCCCTGTCAATTGAGTCATGCACATCAACACATCTACACAGAGGCCACACTGTCCGTCCCTTCTCTCGTCTGTCCATTCGTAGAGTGCCTATGGCCCATACACACTATCTGAAAATCGGACAAAAAATACAGCTTTCAAAGCAATCGTATGATAATCTGATCGTTCATACATAGCTGATCATGACAGTTCATCTGATATTGTAATGACCCGTACACACGATCTGAAAATCGGACAAAAAATGCCGCATACGATGCGATCATACAATAATCGGATCGTTAGTACACAGCTTACAAGAGCCAATCATGACAGTTCATCAGATAATATTCGATCGGACATGCATGAAAATTTTGATTGCATGGTACCAGATCGTACGACTTTCGTTTAATCAGTACAGTTGTCGTCCGAAAATACAATACAAATACATTACAACACATGACATCCCTTCTGATTTTCTTATTCTGTCGTATGACAATTTTCGTGACTTTAGTACACTCTTCCGATTCGATCTGAGATTAGCATGCGAAAAAAAAACGGACAATCTGTCGTCCGCTTTTCGGATCGTGTGTGTGGGGCATTTAGATGGGACAAACGCCAAATTTTTTTCTTGAACGATACCAGGTCGTTTCATCAGTACAGTTTTCGTACAATACAAATACAATACATTACATTTTCGTCACTTTAGTAAACAAAAAATTGGACGATCTGTCGTATGATTTTCGGATCGTGTGTGCCATTAGTATTGTGTGAATGGGTTCACAGAATACAGGAGCTTAGTAAATGGACGGTAAATGAAGGACAGTGCAGCCTGTTTATAGTAGATCCGAAAATCTTTTGTCAAAGCACCGGAATTCTAAGGAAAGCTACACTTTCTGTCATGACTAAATGTATCAGGCCTCATGCACACAGGACATTTTTGGACGTTTTTACAGCTGCTGTTTTTGGCTTCAGACGGTTTTTCCTACAGTCAATAAACCCTCCATCATGTTCATGCACACATAGGCTGTTATCAACTGTTTTTGGCTGGGGCGTTTTTGAGCTGTAAAAAACCCCCAAGACCAGAGGGTTCTGAGAGAGGTTTTTCAGCTGTAAACACACTCAAAAACGGGGCTCGCCAACGTTTTTAGACGTTTTTGATCAAGGGGAAAAAAAAAAATTTCCAAAACGCTAGTGCAATTACGCTGAAAAAAAGCTGAAAAACTCACTACAAAGCTACTGACGTTTTTAGAACCTTAACGTTTTTTTTAACGTCCTGTTACGAGGCCCAAATAGTAAAAATCAGCCAATGATCCAAAAGGTGTGGCATATACCTAATTACACTTTACTGTTGTGTTTCTCAACAGATTTTAACCACTTCAGCCCCGGAAGGATTTACCCACTTCCTGACTGGTCAATTTTTAGCGATACAGCACTGCGTCGTTTTAACTGACAATTGCACGGTCGTACGACGCTGTACCCAAACAAAATTGCCGTCCTTTTTTCCCACAAGTAGAGCTTTCTGTTGGTGGTATTTGATCACCTCTGCGTTTTTTATTTTTGGGCTATAAACAAAAAAAAAAGCAACAATTCTGAAAAAAATATTTTTTACTTTTTGCTATAATTAATATCCCCCAAAAAATATTAAAAAAGACAATTTCTTCCTCAGTTTAGGCCAATATGTATTCTTCTACATATTTTTGGTAAAAAAATCGCAATAATCATATATTGATTGGTTTGCGCAAAAGTTATAGCGTCTACAAAATAAGGGATAGATTTATGACATTTTTATTATTATTGTTTTTTTATTAGTAATGGCGATGATCTGCACTTTTTAGCGGGACTGTGACATTACAGTAGACCGATCGGACACTTTTGACACTTTTTTTGGGACCAGTGAGATTTATACAGTGATCAGTGCTGTAAAAATGCACTGATTACTGTATAAATGTCACTGGCAAGGAAGGGGTTAACACCAGGGGCGATCAAAGGGTTAAATGTGTTCCCTGGGAGGTGTTTCTAACTGTATGGGGGCTGGGCTGACTGAAGGAGGATAGATCGCTGTTCCTGATCACTAGGAACAGACAATCACTCTGAGTCCCCTGTTAGAACGGGGATCCGCCATGTTTACATAGTGGAGCGATCGCGGGTGGCCGGCGGGCACGATGTCTGCTGGCCACCTGCGATCGCTCCACACAGAGGCTCCGGGCCGCACTGTGGGCCTGCTATATTTATTACACGAAGCGACGTACAATGACGGCGATTCACGTAATAGAGTCAACCTGCCGCAGTGTAACTGCAGTGGCTGGTGTTTTAGGCGGTTAAATAAACTTCTTTTTTTTTCCTGGAGCAGAGGCACTTATAATTAAATGCTGCAGCACATATTTTGTTTGGTGACCGTGGTCACATAATGACCGATAATGAGGCTAGATATGCAAACAGCCGTAAAAACATGATAGACATTTCCACTTTAGATTAAATAGTGGTAATCCTATAGACTCATTATTGCAGTGTCAATCATCCTAATAATTGTATTACCACCATCACAAAATCTCTCAAATAGACTAAGGGGCTGACAATCAGGTCAGCTACAAATATTAATATCTCATATCATCATAAAAAAATAAACGGTCTCTTACATTTTTACAGCATTTATTTGCAAGCGTTTAAAATATTAAAAACCCACCAGACTTCCTTACAGATAAAACTATGCTGTCTGCTTACATTGAATAATCATTTTTAATAAACAAACACTCGTTTACAACAAAATTCTGGGTATTTCATATGTGACATTGCTTCATTTTTAATTGTGGTATGCAATATTAATATTTGGAGATGTTGATCTGCTTGACAGCAGTGGTTCTAATACCTAAACATTTTTTACCTTTAATGGATTTTATTGATTTTGCTCTCACCCCCCTAATACTCACCTGAGCCCTCATTTCATCCAGCGCTGTGCTTGTCTGTATCTCTGCTCTCCCCTCCCTTCCGGGTCTCGCTGACTTTGCTCAGGCACTGGGAACCATTGGCTCCCAGTGCTGTCAGTCAAAGCCAGTGAGAAGGGAGCGGGGCCGCTGTCTGTGTCAATGGAGCAAGCACACATAAGTGCCCCCCCATGAGAAGTGGCTTCCCTTGGGGGCACTGGATGGAGAGGAGGAGCCAGCAGCGCCAGAAGGGGACCCGAGAAAAGGCAGTTCCGGGCAAAAGAATTGCACAGAGCAGGTAAGTACTGTATAGAGATGTTTGTTGTTGTGTTTTTTTTTTTTTTTTTAACATCCTTTAAGACTGGTACACACAAAGTTCTTTTTTTGTTCAACCAAGCGATGTTAGTACAGTGATCTCCCCTGCTGTGCTATTGTGTTCTGACAGGGGGACTGCCCCCCTCCGCCAGGACAGACTGATAAACAACCGTTGGGTGCCAGCGCTGATCAGATGCCAAGTGAATGTATGTTTTGCTTGTGACACTGTCAGGAGTCACGAATCAGATGGAGACAGAAAATGCAATAAAAATCACACCTTTTAATATAGTGGTAAAAATGGTACAAAACAGTAAGTGTAGTCAAAACATAGCCAGGGTTCGGTAATCAAAGTGGGAAGCCAGAGATTAGCAGTCGGAGACAGCAAACGCAATAGAAACCAGAAGGAAAATCAGCCAGGCAAGTCTTTAACAGGAACACAGCAGAGAATCTTCAGATATGTTGACCAAGGCAAAGGCATGGACAAAATGAACCAGGCAGTTTAAATAGCCAGAAGGGGCTTGCTGACGAGCAGGAAATGATCACCAGGTGAGCCACTGTGGAACAATGAGTGCTGGCAATTAACCGACAGCTGAGCACTGAGAAGGGAGGGCTGAGCCCAGCCCCGAAAGAACCCTCCTAAAGATGTCTGGATGATGAAACGCGGGGGCAGGCTCTCCGGTCACATACCTCAATACTTCCACCTAGTGGAACGCACGCTGGCTCCAGAGAATCATGGAGCAGTGGCGGGCATACCGGTACTGTTGGCAGATCATTCCAAGTGCCAGGATAAGGCACTTTTACATGTGAGTGGACATCTGAATCCTATACTTACTTTTTTTTATGATTTTTAATAAATAATATCACACTATGTCGATTCCGGTCATTCCATTTTTTTATGAAACAGACACACCAAGAGGGATTACCAGAGAACCATTAGTATATTCAGGCCTAGTAGACCCACGTAGGTATATGCCCAGGGGGTCCAGACATACCTGTTGGTGAGGGAGCACCCCGTGGGGGACCATCCATGGTGTGGTTTTATGGAGTGGAGGGCTGCATGCACACGGAGCACTTTATCTGAAACACTTTTGGATGCTATATTAACCACAGCCCTGGAGCATGCTTGTTTTTGGATTTATGGACTTTTTGGTAGTTTAATTTATGGAAGTTCTATATGCACCCAGAGACTGGCATTCATCTTTAAAGCACAATTGCACTTTATTGTTATTAATTAATTAAAGACGAATTGCAGTCTGCTCACATAATTTGTAATAAAAATATCTTTGCCATTCTGAAGCTTCCCTCTAATCACTTTGCATATTATTTTATATATACTGTGATTCTGTACTTGCCAAATATGCTGCAGAAATCTCCCTCCACTGAGTCTGGCTGCAATCATTTTAACTGTGGGCAGCTGAAGCTACTGCCTGCTCACTTCCTGGATTTACACAGACACACAGAATCACACCTCCAGTCCTGCAGCTCTCATTGGCCCTCTTATGACTCCTCTTCCCTCCCTTCCTGGCAAACTCTCACAAGGGTGAGAGAGAGAGCTGTGTATGATGTCAAATGCCTAGGCTTTTTTCCAGGAAAAAAGAAACAGGAAGTGGGCTGTATAAGGTATTTACTGGAAGAAAAAAAAAAAACGTTTAACTATCTAAAGTTAAAACAACAAGAGCAGAGGATTTAATAGACGGAAAGATAAAAAAAATGACTGAAGTTCCGCTTTAATTGCATTCACTATTTCACTGGGAACCATTTGTACTATAGAGCATGTAATAGATTTTTTTTATAGAAGTATTCATTATTAAGCTATTGCAGGCACTTTATCGTTGGATTCACATATGCTGCTGTTATAGGCTAGCGCAGAAATATTTTTCTAAAAATCTCCTTTATGGTAGTCAAAAGTAGTGGACAGAAGTGTGGCGCAATTAATTAGGAGAGCAACAAAAAACAAGTGTAATGTAGCTTTAGGCAGAGGCTAGTTATACATTTGCAGATTATTATCTGATCTTTGGAGCCTGTAGACCATGCAGTCTGGAGGGAGATCCCTGATGTTTATTTACGTTAAAGTTAAGAAACTCTAAAGAATGTGTTTCCTGGAACTTTGCAGAGCACTGCTCACTTTACAGATGTTCTTTTTTACCCCAAGCTGCTACTTGAAGAGTGTAAATCAGGCACTTAAAGCAAACCTACAAAAATATTATTTGACTGCATGGCCAACAAATAAAAATAATTTACAAAATATATCTTAAAGAGAAACCTCATTTTGAAACGTCAGCGGCTGACTTAAAAAAAATCAGGTGTTTACTAGTGCCTGGGGTCCAGTGCTGTCTTACCGCAGCTGGCTCTTCCTACCACTGTGGGTTGCTGGTGCCACCATCTTGGATATGGGAGCCGGCCATGGCTTCTTGAGGAACCACAGCTGTAATTCAGTTACAGGCTGGGGGAAGGGAGAAAGCCAGAGGGACATCAAATTTTGAGTGAAGTTCCGCTTTAATTGGTCCTAAACCCTAGGGGGTGTTGAAAATAATTGATGCATCTCGATGCAGCCTTGGACAATTTGGCATCGATTCAGAGAACGGGCCGCATCGATTGTATTGATGATGTCATCCCGGCTCCCCGTGCCTCTCCCGGGACAGCCCTGTCCGCTCACTCTGTTAAAACAAATCACTGTCAGTCCCTCTGTTTCATACATTCCTGTTCAGGGACGACTCAAGTCGCCCTGCACACCACGACTTCAGTGAGGCTTGCAAGTGACTTCTGTAATAGAAGTCAATGCAAGTTGCCTGGAGTCGCCCCCGAAGTAGTGCAGGAACCTTTTTCTAAGTCGGAGCGACTTGAGTCGCTCCTATTAGAATGGTTCCATTGCAATGCATGGAGCGCCTGACATTTCACCCCTGTGTGAGCCGGCTCTATTTAAACCGGAGCCTCTACCTTATTTTCTCCGAGCGATGGTCAGTCACGTGCCTCCTGCCTGCCAATCTCCTCCTCCTCCTCCTGGCCAGACATGACTGACCAGCACTGACAGATCGGAGATAAGGTAGAGGCTTCGGTTTACATTAACCCTTTCACACTGTAGGAAGGAATGCATGAAACAGAGGGACTGACAGTGATTTGTTTCAACTTTAAAGTGCACGGGCAGGGCTGTCCAGGGAGAGGCACGGGGTCTCCTGGGAGTGCAGGGGGCTGTATCATGTAAATGGGCTGTGTAATAAATTTTTTAATGAAAACCACAGTCAGTAATCGTGATGCATCGTGAATCGGCGATAGGATAATCGTAATCGAATTGTGAGACCAGTGAAGATGCGCACCCCTACTAAACCCCCCAAAAAAGTGTACTATAGTGCAGCTTACTAATCCTTGAAGTGGTTATAAACCTCTGGAATGAAAAACGGAACAAAGAATATCCTTTTATATTGTGTACTTTCCTCTATCTACACTGATCAGCTATAACATTATGGACACCCAGCTATTATTGAGTAGGCCCCCCTTTTGCTGCCAAAATAGCCTTGACCCTTTGAAGCATGGATGTGGTATTTGGCACCAACAGATCCTTTAGCTCCTGTAAGTTGCAAGGTGAGACCTCCATGGATCAAAGATGTTCTTCCAGCACATCCCACAGATGCTCAGATAGATTGAGATCTGGAGTTTGGAAGCCAAGTCAACACCTCAAACTCACCACCTTCTTTCATTGCTCTGTGGTTCAGTTCTGATACTCACTTGCCTATTGAAGGCTAAGAACACAGAACAGAATGGGCACCCTGACTGGTCTGTGGCTACACAGCCCCGTACTCAACAACCTGTGATGCACTGTGTGCTCTGATACCTTTTTTTTTTGGAAACAGCACTAACTTTTCCAGCAACTTGAGCTACAATAGCTTTTCTATTGGATCTGACTACACGGGCCAACCTTCTCTCCTCACGTGCACCAGGGAACCTTGGACACTCATGACCCTGTTGCCTGGTTTTCCTTCCTTAGACCACTTTTGGTAGGCCCTGACCACTTCATATCGGTAACAAGAGCTTTCGTTTTTTTGGAGATGCTTTGACCTGCCTTCTTACAATTTGGCTCTTGTCAAATTCGCTCAAGTCCTTGCACTTGCACATTTTTTTCTGCTTTAAACACATAAGCTTCATGGACAACATGCTCACTTGCTGCCTAATATATTCCACCCACTTTCAGATGCTGTTGAAATGAGATAGTCATTGTTATTCTCTTTAGCTGTCAGTGGCCATATAGTTATGGCTGATTGGAGTATAGCACCTAGTATGGATCCTGCGTATTCTCTCCTTCCTTTGCTGTCTGCATGAATCACTTCTGACAGATTATCCGAACACCATGCAAACCTAGGAGATGCCCCCCCCCCCAAAAAAAAAGCCAAAAACAAACATTTAGGTATAATTCAGCTTCCCAGTTCTTAGATGTGATAGCTACATTCCTTTTATTTTTTTGCTATTTTCATCTAGTGATCGAGCAAGTCTGTTGTTTTACAAAAGTACAAGCAAGTTACAGGGATGAGACAAGCCATTTAACACTGGCAGGGGTGCTTACAATTGGTGGTCCTGGGTGGCGATCCATGGGAGGCTGCACTGACAAACAATCAGCGCAGCCCCCCCTGTCAGGAGAGCCGCCGATCAGCTCTCATCTACCAATATACTGTGCATTATAGTGACAAAGATTCAATATACTGTGCATTATAGTGACATGGATTCAATATACTGTGCATTATAGTGACATAGAATCAATATACTGTGCATTATAGTGACATGGATTCAATATACTGTGCATTATAGTGACATAAAATCAATATACTGTGCATTATAGTGACATAGATTCAATATACTGTGCATTATAGTGACATAGATTCAATATACTGTGCATTATAGTGACATGGATTCAATATACTGTGCATTATAGTGACATAGAATCAATATACTGTGCATTATAGTGACATGGATTCAATATACTGTGCATTATAGTGACATAAAATTAATATAATGTGCATTATAGTGACATAGATTCAATATACTGTGCATTATAGTGACATAAAATCAATATACTGTGCATTATAGTGACATAGATTCAATATACTGTGCATTATAGTGACATAGAATCAATATACTGTGCATTATAGTGACATAGATTCAATATACTGTGCATTATAGTGACATAGAATCAATATACTGTGCATTATAGTGACATAAAATCAATATACTGTGCATTATATTGACATAGATTCAATATACTGTGCATTATAGTGAGATAGATTCAATATAATGTGCATTATAGTGACATAGAATCAATATACTGTGCATTATAGTGACATAGATTCAATATACTGTGCATTATAGTGACATAGAATCAATATACTGTGCATTATAGTGACATAGAGTCAATATACTGTGAATTATAGTGACATAGAATCAATATACTGTGCATTATAGTGACATAGATTCAATATACTGTGCGTTATAGTGACATGGATTCAATATACTGTGCATTATAGTGACATGGATTCAATATACTGTGCGTTATAGTGACATGGATTCAATATACTGTGCATTATAGTGACATGGATTCAATATACTGTGCGTTATAGTTACATGGATTCAATATACTGTGCAAAAGTAAGAAATATTGTTTTTTTTTCTTTGCAAAATTGTCGCTCTTTGTTTATAGCGGTGATCAGAAATGATGCAGCAGTATAAAGAATGAAAACGTGTCATATAACTTAGGTACATTGATATTACGTGTCATATAACTAAGATACAGTGATATTACGTGTCATATAACTAAGATACAGTGATATTAC
>BLSH010377694.1:924195-946503 GCA_018402905.1 Glandirana rugosa | reverse complement strand
AATGAAGAAGCTGCGTCTGTCAGTGAACGTAAGGAGAAAAAGGGATTTTATTAAAACTTACCGTAAAATCCTTTTCTCCGAGTTCACTGACAGACGCAGCACCCACCCCTCTGAGCTCTGTTTTGGTACGGCTTGTGTACGAACTGGAGAGCTATGCTGTGAGGGGATTTTATGTAGGAAGAGAGGACGGCCCCCAAGGGAGGGGCCAGCTGATCTTTTCCCTGCCTAGTTAACTCCTAGTTGGACGACATAAAACCCCATGAAGTGAAATGAAGAAGCTGCGTCTGTCAGTGAACTCGGAGAAAAGGATTTTACGGTAAGTTTTAATAAAATCCCTTTTTTTTGTTGGTTTCTATTTTATATAGTATAAATAATCACTTTTTTCTAGCGGCAGTACCAACATTTTTCATCTTGAGATTTATATAAAATGAATTTACATATGTGCATTTTTTTGTATAAAGAAAACTCAACTATACTGTTTACTGGAATTGAAGTGTAAATGATTGTAATTGCTTTGGTAAACTTTTTGGTTGATTCTGTGTGCCGGACAGAGGTCATCCTATTAGGAGTCTTTGTTTCCTCACATTCAGGAGAATTTTATCTCCATGTAAGGAAGAATGTGAACTGGAGCCGGTGGTATTCTGATTGTGCTTGTGAAAACATTCCTCCTTAGCCTCAGTTGCTCGCTCAGCCTTCTCTATTACTAGCACCATCATTATGGCTTTTTAGAGTCTCTGAAAAATTAAAAGCACATTTCCATAGGAAAGTAGGGCACATCAGGAGCCGCTGGGCTTTGCAGCTCTCTTCCTTAGTTCAGTAACATAGATTATTTGTGAAAGGCATAGCTAATTCTCATTCCACCTTTCTTTCCCTAGAACTAAACAGATTAGAATAGTCTTCAAAGAGATTGCCCAAATGTCTATGCTTTATTCACACCTGCTTTACAGAGCTGCTGCTACACCAAAATTCTGTCTGACGGGGAGGGTCATAAATAAAGAATTTTGCAGTATGCCTCCTGTCATATTCAGCTGTTTTTCTCCTAGTTTAGCTTTGATAGCATAGTGCAATAAATAGAAATCCCCAGTCACTGAGCTGAATACATTTTTTTGTGGATACAATATTAACATTAAAGTGGATGTAAACCCGAAAAAAAAATGTAATTAAAAATTCTGTCTAGTAGAGTATAAGATGTCATGTCATCTGTGCCCAGTCTTGCCACGAAGAGTTAATTCAGCTCTGAGCAATGCTCTTTTCTTTTTTCAGTAAAAAAACAGACACATGCAGAAATATGTGACTGTTTCCTCCCCTATGTTGTGACAGCTAATTTATTATCTCATGCATGAGCATACAGAGCTTCATATCCCTCCCCTTCCTTTCTTCTCCAGCTCTCCTAGGATTGGCTGCTCCCCACCTAAGCATGATTGGGCATGTTGAAGTCATGTGGTGACTTTTCTGAGCTTTGAAAGGATGTTTCTCAAAACTCAGGACTAGGAGAGCAGCAGAGTGTAGAGGTGGGCGGGGAGTCTTGTGACATTACGACTCCACACACCGAGCTCCAGCAAAGAGACCCACCCACTGATTCCAGAGTATTGTGGGGCTGCTACTGCTGAAGGGGGTGACATTTGCAAGGTAGGTATACATGCAGGAGGCTTGCATGTATATATACATTAATACTGTGCCATTAGTTTATATTGGGTGGGTAGTGGGTTTACATCCACTTTAACATACTTTTTAAAGAATAAATAAAGTAGGTTCCCTGTGAATCATTGTTAGCATTTATTTACCTTCTACTCATTCCCCTGCTAGGGTGTCCCAGATTCCTGTGTAACCTGTAGGTTGCTAGGTAATTCAAAACATGTCTGTGCAAATTTCCCCCAGTGCCATGTGACAGCCCTTGAGTCTGGTGATTGGCTGCTCTGACACCAAGCACTACATTCTGAGAGGTGTTACTTGCTTCCCCACAGCCTAAGGCTCCATGCACACTGTAGCTGCTAAACGGCCCTTTTTTGGGTATGTTTTTAGATAGTTTTTTAAACGGCCAGTGTGCATGGAGCCTTGGTACCAGATCATTTTCCAGACTTTATTGGTGAGAAAGTGGGTGGGGGGCAAGTAAAGGATTTTTTGGTATCCACAGTAAAGTGAACCTGTTAAAATGCTCAGTATGGGCAAATAATGGATCCTACTCTAATTGGTTGTTGTATCACATACTGTTGCACTGAGAATTAAAGCGGTATGGTTTTTCTTTCATAGTTGGATTTGTCCAGCTTGGGCCAATGTAAGTATATATATTCCATAGCTGTGGGACCACTTTGGAAGTGAAGAGTCACTGTTGTAGCTGGTGCTATGACAGTGAGTGCCTTGGTCTTCTGGGTCCTATGCCAAATAGCTGGCCTTCTGCATAGTGAACACAGGGGGTTGCTTCTGTAACTGAAGGCCATGCTGAAGGAGCGACTCCCTTGTGTTCATTCTGCAGAAGGACAGACGTTTAATTGACACAATCAGTCACAATATTCTCAGGGTCCATCCAGAAGCTGCCATGGCGCTGCCTCATCAACTGATTATGGGCAACTGCCCGCTATCAGCTGACTCTGAGTCACAGTAGAACAAAAGTAAGTGTACTCCTGTGACCCACGAGAAGTATGGCCAAAAAAACTTTGGCCATACTTCCCTTTTAATTATCTACACTGAATTAAACACATTTTCTATGCCATTAAGCTTCAATTTGTTGTGACCCCAGACCAAAATTGTGGATCCTGCCCAGACTGTAGGAATCCCAGTCAATAATGCTGACCACTGTGAGTGCACGTTAGGATAGAGCTTGTCCCGGCTTTAGAAAGCAATGTATAGGGAATAAAATGTCCATATGAGCCGCACACCTCTGCAAACCCCAGGTAAGAAAGTATAACAGCCTCAGCCTGGGTTTCAGCCAGGCCACACCCCTAACATGTTTTTGGGGCGTAACCAGGTTGGAGCACGGGCTGAGGCTGTTACACTTTCTTACCTGGGGTTTTCAGAGGTGTGCGGCTCATATGGACATTCTCTTCTCCGTACAGTTCAGTTTCTTGTGTTTTATTTTTTTTTTGTTCTCCATTTTAAAGGGGACAGTGAGAAATGTTGGTACCGAAACTGAAAATTCAGGATGCACTTGGCGAAACGAAAACCGAAAATAACAGTTTTTTAAAAAATATATTTTTTTTCATATATAATTGTATTATATTCCACTTTTTAATTAATATCATGGATTTAAATGAATATGAATCTATTGGTGGCCAGTATTGGCACCTTTAGCGCTAAAAAAACTCGAGAAAAATGCATCCTTTTAAATCCTATGTATGTCTTCACACTGGTCCCTTGCGCTTCCAATGTGGTGTTAAAAATCTTGCTTGCTGCATTTTTGGTCAGTTAAAAAACGGCACCAAAAATGCAGTTCCCTGTTGAAATGCATTGAAAATGCAGCAAGAACGTATCAGTAACACACCCACGGTACATTTTTGATGTGGTTTTTAAATCACATGACCTGTGAAAAATACCTTAAGTACAGTAAAAATGTGGTAAAATTGTTTTCGGCACCATTATCGGCACCTTTTTCTCTCTCTGCAAAATGCCAAAAACACCATTTTGGACTGGTATCTTTCAGCTGCTGAAATTTCAGTTCATTTCTAAAATGTATCCCTTTGTAGTACTACTCGCCTTTCTTAGGATCCATACACACTATAAGCTAAAAAAAATGCCAGAAAAACACCGGATGAAAAATGCTGATAATCGTTTTTAGAAGCTTTTAGGAGCATTAGCATTTTTGCATTACATGAAGCTGTTAGTAGCATTTTAGTAGCAGTTAGGAGCCTTTCTGCTGAAAAAATGCTCCAAGAAACTCTACAAAAACTATTTTTTTTCTGTTCCTAGAAGCTTCATGTCAGACCCCTACTGAGCATACGCGAGGCTCCGCTGTGCTCTCCTACTGACCCGGGGGAAGGAGCTGGGCTGCTGACGTAATTCTCCACGGCCCGGTCTCCCGAAAGTGGGGGCAGAGTACCTGTCAAAGACCGGTATCCGATCCCCCCGAAAGGTGCCAAATGTGGCACCGGAGGGGGGGGACGGGACATATGAGCAGAAGTTTCACTTTTGGGTGGAACTCCGCTTTAAATAAGAGTGAATGGTAACCCCACCACATCCTTTTGTATCAAATAGTTTAGTGTGATTTTTACTGATACTAACATCCTTTTATCCATTCTGTCTGTGTTGCGTGTATCATTTTCTTAAACACCCTTCTATTTATACTGTGCTGTATGTGACATCGTTTAGAATACCCCCTCCTATTCTCTGTGCAGTACGTTACACACATCACGCATCACACTATGAATGTTCAAAATTGGACACACAACATTTTTTTTAACACTGTATATAGAATTTGATTGCAGCAGTTGTGCCATTGTGTGATTGATTTAGTGTTTATAGCTATTTTACACAGCAAAGAATTAACTAGACCTCTGTTCTCCTACTGCTTCTGTTTTACTAGGGGGGTGGTGTTATTGAGATTTAAATTGGCTTTGTTACTAATGAATATGTCTGCAAAAAGGTGGTCTGTACCCTGCCAGTGTCAACTACAATACCTACTGGTCTGTGTATATAATAAGGACAGTGTATGACAGCTATGTTATTAACTGAAAACGTGTATGCGCCAAGCTGTTAGGCCAGCATTACTGAGACTAGGTTCATATGGCCATCCTGTCATCTATGTGCTGTCACAGTTTTGTCAAAATCAGGGGCAGAACCACAGGGCATAATAGGACAGCATGAGGAACAATAGTAATCCTCAATGCATTGACAGATGAGCTGTAAACACAGGGCTGTGATTAAATGCATTCCAAAATAATGTCAGAGAAAAGTGCATTTTGCTATGCTTTTCCCTAGTGCTTCTACTCAGTCTGTTGTACTTCAGTCCTGTGTGTACAGCTCATCTGTCAACGCAGAGAACTATTGTTCCCCCGTGATTTTTTGTACTGTAAGCTGCCATTTCACATCGTATTTTATGTTTACAGCCCTGTTTGCAGTATCTCTTTTCTTGGCACTCTCTCCAAACTGTGGATATTGCTAGATGGTGATAGGCAGTATGGCGAAGTCCATCGTTTTGCAAGAGAAACATTTTAATTCATTGTTTCTCCCACCAGTAGTGTATAATATTGTTTTACATATATTAATATTATGAACAGCACCAAATAACAGATATTCTTGGTCTCCAGATTATTTTATGAATGTTACATACATCAGAACTTTTGCCCTGTTTGAGCTGAACTAAGCCAATGCGCAAGTTGAGCTGGCCTGGCAGGGCTGGTAGGACTAATCGTGATAAAGGACTTCACTTACTCTTGGTGAATAGGTGGGAGAAGCAATATAAATGAATTGTCCGCGCTAAAACTATGAAAAACACATCAAATAATCATAGAAAATCAGAACAGCAAACAAAAAGTGAGGTATAATCACTAAGAATAAAAATGAGACAAAACTTGTTGCGCTAACATATGCAAATTGTGAAGAAAAAACATGATGAAAATTAATGAAAATATAAATCAGTCCAATATATCAGTCCAAAATATCACAAGTAATCAATGTAGAGTGTGATCCATTGATAGAAGTGCACAATCACCATATTCCTCCACCAATGTGAGAAACACCTTCCACCATAATAGATGTGCTCTTACCAGAGCTCCATGACCACCTATCACAGGGGGTCAGGGCACGCATTGTGGATAAGCCTCCACCGGCACCTCCATAACGGATCGGTCAGCTACGATCAGATCTGAATAGGTAACAGGTTCCGTATAGCCTCAAGGTTCGGTCCACAGATGTGACATTGAAAGAAACCGCAATAGTGTAATATTGCAAAACTAGATGGCTTTTAATAAAAATATTGCACTTACATGAAACCAATCATTAGTGAGCATATAGGAAGATGAGATGGACATCAGATGAACGCGATGGCTAGATAACGTCACTTCCACCCGACCGATTTCGTCACAACATGGACTTCTTCTGGGGCATCATCAGATGGGAGAAGGCAACTAAAAAAAAACCTTCTAAAATGGTTTAGAGAAAGTAGGAGTACCCGTATAAAGGAAGATGCGTCCTTGCAAAGATGATGGCGGTGTGCAAGTGGCTGAGATGAGGTCCTAGTGAGAGAAGCAAACCTTTTTTGAAATAACATAGTAAATTTTATTTCCAATGACCATAAATCTTACCTTATCCTACATATCTTCTAGAAAAAGATCCTTGTAAAGTACTCAAAGTTACCTTTTAGTTCTTTGTGGAACCTTCATTAAAATGTCTAGAATGTGTGTTGTTTTGATATTAATTTGAGAGGGCTTGAGATAAGGGTTTGCTTTTACCTCAATATTGGATGCAAGCCATGAATTTTGTGTATTATCTTGAAATAATAGCACACATATTAAGTTTTAGCATACTTATTTAGCAGTAATTACAGTTAATTCTTATTTTATTATTAATGTAGTCCTAGCTTTGTGCAACATTACAGCATCTGAATTCCTAATTTCCTTTTTATTTACTGTCTTGTTAACATTAACGTATGTAAAATATCCCCTTGACGCAGATAAGAACGGCATTAGTACCTAAAAGTACAAAGCTTTAACCTTATAAGGAAACTGCTCAGCCACAGATTTGAGAAACATTCTTCCAATAAATATTCAAGGAATGCTTTTTCACTTCCTAAAATCCTCTGCGTAAAGCAAGTACATGGTTTTAATTACAACATTTTGCTCAACAATCCCAGTACAAATTGTATGCTATAAAATAAGACAGAATTCATACTATACAGCCTTGTAGGCATAGCCCGTGTCTTTAAAGTCAAGTTTACTATGTTTTAGTATGCAATTTCCAGCTTTATGTAGATTTCTAATGTGTTTCAAATATACAACAAAGCATGCATTAAGAACAGGAAAATGCATTTTGAAGATCTGTGCGAAATGCATGTGCAGTGTTTATTTAAAAAAAAGCTGAATCCAGCAATACTCTATGGCTGCATTCACACCTACGAATGGGCCCAACAGCAATTATATGTGAGAACCCCAATTGGGCTTCCTGGCAATTATCTGTGGGAGGCTGCCTGGTCCCATAGCTGATGTTGCCCGCTCACATGTAATCTCTCATGCAGCTATAACCCACCTGTAACTGATCAACCCTGGACGCAGCTTTTATATAGTGCCTCTGCGGTGCTACCCTTTTCTCCTCATACAGTTTGTAATACATTTAATCATAAATACCTTTTTTTTTAATGTTTTTCCTTGTGGACATGTGACCACAAAGCTCATTCCTCACTGAGGCTACTTTGCGGGCAGAATCGCCCTGCAGCCCAGTCTCCGAAGGGAGGAGATCATGCTCTGCTTCAGTATGTCACAGTACATGTTGGCATTCATGGTTCCCTCAATGAACTGTAGCTCCCCAGTGCCGGCAGCACTCATGCAGCCCCAGACCATGACACTCCCACCACCATGCTTTACTGTATGCAAGACACACTTGTCTTTGTACTCCTCACCTGGTTACCACCACACACGCTTGACACCATCTGAACCAAATAAGTTTATCTTGGTCTCATCAGACCACAGCACATGGTTTCAGTAATACATGTCCTTAGTCTGCTTGTCTTCAGCAAACTGTTTGCGGGCTTTCTTGTGCATCATCTTTAGAAGAGGCTTCCTTCTGGGATGACAGCCATTTAGAGCAATTTGATGCAGTGTGCGGTGTATGGTCCGGGCAATGACAGGCTGATCCCCCACCCCTTCAACCTCTGCAGCACTCATACGTCTATTTCCCAAAGACAACCTCTTGATATAACACTGAACATGTGCACTCAACTTCTTTGGTCAAACATGGCGAAGCCTGTTCTGAGTGGAACCTGTCCTGTTAAACCACTGTATGGTCTTCGTCACTGTGCTGCAGCTCAGTTTCAGGGTCTTGCCAATCTTCTTATAGCCTAGACCATCTTTATGTAGAGCAACAATTCTTTTTTTCAGATCCTCAGAGAGTTCTTTGCCATGAGCTGCCATGTTGAACTTCCAGTGACCAGTATGATAGAGTGAGAGCAATAACACCACATTTAACACACTTGCTCCCCATTCACACCTGAGACCTTGTAACACTAATGAGTCACATGACACTGGGGAGGGAAAATGACTAATTGGGCCCAATTTGGACATTTTCACATAGGGGTGTACTCACTTTTGTTGCCAGCGGTTTAGACATTAATGGCTGTGTGTTGAGTTAGTTTGAGGGGACAGTAAATTTACACTGTTATACAAGCTGTACACTCACTACTTTACATTGTAGCAAAGTGTCATTTCTTCAGTGTTGTCACATGAAAATATATAATATATTTACAAAAATGTGAGGGGTGTACTCACTTTTGTGAGATACTGTTTATTTAAGTAGGTATAATTAAATTCCAGCATGCAGGGTACTTTTTGGTGATTTAATATTAAGGTTTTATATCTTTATAGCAGTGCTGCATTTTATTTAATACGAGTTTAAGGGGTGTGGGAACACATGTCAGTGTTGGCTAGATGCTATTTTTTTCCATATAATTGATTAGATGTCACTCTTTTATGCACTGAAGTTGGTGAGGGTGTAGCACAAGAGTAGTTTGGTTTTAATTGGTTTATAGTAGCTTTTTCTTCCACGTTCAGGAAGGCTGATGACAAGAAAGTAATTGCTGAAAAAACATACCATTTTGAGGTTGTCAAAAAGCATGTGAATGCTGCAAATATGTAGATAAAGGCTCTTAAGTCTGATGGGACCAAACTTTGACCTTGGTTTTAACCCTTACCTATTCTATGAAAAACATAAACTATTTTGATACACATGGGGTTTGATTTATTAAAACTGGAGAGTGTAAAATCTGGTGCAGCTGTGCACGGTAGCCAATCAGCTTCTAACTGCAGCTTTCTCAAATAAGCGTTGACAAAAAAATGTTTGCATTCTCCAGTTTTAGTAAATCAACCGCAATGACTTTTTTAATTTTTATGTTTTTGCAGTATTAAGTAGTTTGTGTACATCAAGACTAAAAATCACAATTAAATTCAAGTGGTACAACTAAAAACTGTGGAAATATCTTAAAGCGGTAGTAAAGTTAGTGAACAAATAAATGGGCCCCCTGCAGGTTTTAGCCATGATGTACTATTGACAGACTTGCTTACAAATGGAGCCTTCCAGTGCTACACTGTCATGGCTCCACAGCCCTTTCGTCTTCCTTCTGGGTTTTGTATCTTCGATCACTTGAATGGTCAGGGCGGGGTGACGCCACTCTCGCTCATGCAGACGGGAGTCACATTACCGTGGCACATGGAGCGGGCCATAAATGTGGTCTGAGCTGCGTATTTGTGGCTCAGATCACATTACTTGCGGTCAGGCAGAGAGTACATTTATGACACCTCTAGGGTCTCTTTTCCTATAAAAACCCTGCCTGTCAGCAATTTTTCTAATTCATGACTTTATTACCACTTTAATTTGCTATATAATGAAATACAAATAAGGGAAAATATGTGCCATGCCATCTTTTAATTATTACATACTTTTCACAAAAATTCATGCAAACCATCTTCTAGGTAATGAACAATTAATTCATTGCTTCCAAGGCAGAAATCTAAAGAAACATTCCTTTGTCAACGTCAAAGCTAAATCCCCCATGGACATGGGCCCAGGAGTGGTTGTTTGTATTGCATAGGACATACCTAATTATATTTACCAGAGGCTAAAAAAGAAATGGTAATATATATCAACATCAGTATCAACTTTTTAAACTTTTATATGCCCTCTCTCCTCTCGACACTATTTTGTTACTACGTGAAGATTATGGTAAACTACAGTTGTGCTCATAAGTTTACATATCCTGGCAGAATTTATGTTTTCTTGGCCATTTTTTATAGAATATGAATAACACAAAAACATTTCTTTCACTCATGGTTAGTGTTTGGCTGAAGCCATTTATCATCAGTCAACTGTGTTTACTCTTTCTAAATCATAATGACAACAGAAACTACCCAAATGACCCTGACCAAAAGTTTACATACCCTGGTGATTTTGGCCTGATAACATGCACACAAGTTTACACAAAGTGGTTTGAATGGCTGTTAAAGGTAACCATCCTCATCTGTGATCTGTTTGCTTGTAATTAGTATGTGTGTATAAAAGGTCAATGAGTTTCTGGACTCCTGACAGACCCTTGCATCTTTCATCCAGTGTTGCACTAGCATTTCTGGATTCTGAGTCATGGGGAAAGCAAAAGAATTGTCAAAGGATCTGCGGGAAAAGGTAGTTGAACTGTATAAAACAGGAAAAGGATATAAAAAGATATCCAAGGAATTGAGAATGGCAATCAGCAGTGTTCAAACTCTAATCAAGAAGTGGAAAATGAGGGGTTCTGTTGAAACCAAACCACAGTCAGGTAGACCAACTAAAATTTCATCCACAACTGCCAGGAAAATTGTTCGGGATGCTAAGAAAAACCCACAAATAACTTCAGGTGAAATACAGGACTATCTGAAAACATGTGGTGTGGCTGTTTCAAGATGCATAATAAGGAGGCCCTTGAAGAAAGATGGGCTGCATGGTCAAGTGGCCAGAAGAAAGCCATTACTACACAAATGCCACAAATCATCTCGCTTACAATACGCCAAACAGCACAGAGACAAGCCTCAAACCTTCTGGCACAAAGTCATTTGGAGTGATGAGATCAAACTTGAGCTTTTTGGCCACAACCATAAATATTGCATTTGGAGAGGCGTCAACAAGGCCTATGAAAGGTACACCATTCCTACTGTGAAACGCGGAGGTGGATCGCTGATGTTTTGGTGATGTGTGAGCTACAAAGGCACAGGAAATTTGGTCAAAATTGATGGCAAGATGAATGCAGTATGTTATCAGAAAATACCGGAGGAACATTTGCATTCATCAGCCAGGAAGCTGCGCATGGGACGTACTTGGACATTCCAATATTACAATGATCCAAATCACAAGTCCAAGTTGACCTGTCATTGGCTACAGCAGAATAAAGTGAAGGTTCTGGAGGGGCCATCTCAGTCTCCTGACCTCAAGATCATTGAGATCTCAAAAAGTGCAGTTCATGCAAGACAGCCCAAGAATTTCCAGGAACTTGAGGCTTTTTGCCAAGAGGAATGGACAGCTTTACCATATGAGAAGATAGAGCCTCATCCACAAATACCACAAAAGACTTCAAGCTGTCATTGATGTTAAAGGGGGCAATACACGGTATTAAGAACTGGGGTATGTAAACTTTTGATCAGGGTCATTTGGGTAGTTTCTGTTGTCATTATGATATAAAAAGAGTAAACACAGTTGATTGATAATAAATGTCTTCAGCCAAACACTAACCATGAGTGAAAGAAATGTTTTTGTGTTATCATTCATCTTCTCTGAAAAATGGCCAAGAAATCATAAATTCTGCCAGGGTGTTTAAATTTATGAGCACAACTGTATATTGTTTTTATATTTACATTTTAGATCTGCATTATGGTTTACACACTATACACTGCTTAACATGAAGCTTTTGCTGATGATCATTTTAAAAGCACAAATGTAACAAAATAATGGCTTTTATTTTTTTTATGTGATTTTTTTTTTTTTTTTTCATATTGAATTTTAACCAACACGTCTTTTTCTCTGTGTGTTACTTTACAAATATAAAAAATGTTTTTTAAAAAAAAAAACAAAAAACGGCAGACAGTTTAGTGCAATACACTGAAATACTTCACTTTTTTATGTTTTATTTGAAAGCTGCAAAACTGATGTTAGTTTTTCCTGTTAGTTTATTGAGCGGAGCAAAGATTATAGAATTTGAATAGCAGAAAATGCTGTTCATATGCTGTTATTTAATCTCAGTGCTTTGTTAGAGCATATGCCAAAACTTTTTTTTTTGCGTAGGAAATGGTTAAAATCAGTCGGATGTATTTTTTTTTTGTTGAAGTGAGGGATTTCCCTTTTCTTCCTGTAGACATAACAGAAAACTAGAGGAAATCCCCCCAAAGTGAGGAAAATCTTCTCATAGACACAGATTCTGCTAACAACCTCTAGTTTTGGATTTTCTCTCACTTTCACTCCCTGTAACAATGGTTAATTAAACAGATTTGGTGAATTTCCCCTCTAGGTACACAATTTAAAACTTGACAGGAGTTTAACTTTGTTGGGACTTTGTTAAAAAAAAACAGACAAAAAGTTTAGGTTCTAATGCTGGCCATAGATGGATTGATGTCTCTTTCGAGAATCATGGATGGTGGTTCATTTGGTGGTCCTTATTCTGTCCCAGTGGTCGAGTTCCTGATCCATTAGGCATTTTAGGAAAGTCTGAAATCCTTAACGGTATACTTGTGCTGGGTTAGTGATTCTAAGTATTGAAACTAGAGTCTCAACTTAAAAAATGGGCAACTAGCATTTAAATCAGGGGTGCCCAAACTTTTGAAGGGCGAGGGCCACTTTAGCGACTTGGCCACAATGAGCGGAGCGGGCGGATGACAGGTCTGTGTCCACTCAGCATATGCAGAGCAGACACAGACCACTCTACTCTATGGGCCCTCCGATCCCCCCAGACAGAAGGGGACAGATCTCTTCTGTTTTTTTAAGCAGATGGGATTGGAGATAGGCAGGTTTAAACGGACACAAGTCTGTTTAAATCTGCCGCTCTATAAAGGTGAATGGAGAGTCAGTTTGGGTCTGCATGAAAAACGCACAGACGGACCCGATTGGACCGATCGCATGTAAGGGGCCTAAGGCTGCTTTCACACTGATGCACTGTGATTTACCTTCACCTCAACTGACCTCAATCTTTACTTCTTCCTTAGGATTCTGGCAGGTATCGCTGGCTGCTGCTGTTCCCCAGGCGGGTATGGCTGGCAGTGCTGGTGGGCTGCTACTGCTGGCGGGTTCTGCTGGCTGGTACTGCCGATGGGAACTGCTGGCTGGTACTGCCGGTGGATACTTCTGGGGGTATCCCTGTTGGCTGCTGTCCCAGATCGCAGGTTCCTGATCCGCCATCCCCAAGCATCAGTGTGACAGGATCATGCGGCTGCAATAGCGAGCAGAGCAGATGCTTCCTGCATCGCGCTGGGAACTGTCACAGGCGAGGTACATTTGGTATTACTCCGCCTGTGACAGGGTCTGGCGCTATACAGGAAGCATCGGCTCTGCTCCTCTAGCGCTAGCTCCCACCATCCAAGAGCAGGAGGTGGCGGGCCACATCAAAGGGGCATGTGGGCCACGGGCCAGCGGTTGGGCACCCCGATTTAGATAATGAGAAGTGAGCAAGGTTTCTTTAAAAACTTTTTCTTTACCTTGCCACTAGGCTAATAAGTGTTGCTCAAAATTAAAATGGACTTTCTTTGTTTAAATTAGGAATGAGAAGGATCAGCCCCTTAAAGTGGAAGTAAAGGGTTGCTGGTGCACAGCATACTTGTTTATGACACTTTTACTTCTGGGTGTGTTCCCCATCAATGTGAGGTCCAAGCTCCCAGCATTCACTTCTCCCCCATTGGAGCCATGTCTTTCTCCTTTCCTTCTGGGTATACTGTCTTTTTGCTTCCCTCATGAGGCAGCCTTTGGGATATTGTAACTTCTATGCATACAGGCCGCAGTTGCATTATGTTGGCACCTGGCTTCATTTCCAAAATCTGTAAGATGTCATGACTGTGAACTCTACTGCCTTCATGCTACAGCCAGTGTACAGATTACAAAACATTGCAATGGGTTATAAAGTTCCTTCTACCAAAATAACTACCTGGTGGCACATCTTTCTTTCAAGGTTTACTTACTTTTCCATTTTAATATAGATTTTTAATTGGGCTTTTACTTTGCACTTTGGGCAGGGACAATGAGCTGGCCCTCACTTGATCATGGCTTAGATTGAGCTGTGCTTTATCCATGCAGGGCAAAGCAACAGATGCACTATGATGTCTACCCCCCACAATCTGCATATAATACCTTTCCTTTGCTACCTTACTGAACTACTAGCTGCCAGGCCTGAAGAAATACCAGTGCTTCTGTTAGAAGCATTTTACCTAAACCTCACCTTTTCATGTGAAAATTCTAGTTCTTGGTCCCTCACTATCTCATGGGGCCTGTGAAAGAGACATGTTTAAATGTCAAACTGATTAGAATAAAGCCCGACTCCAAGGAAAAGTAACAATTCTCAGGAAAAGCACTACCTTTGTTACCAAAAAATGAGAAGAATTTCTGCTGCTATTTTTAAATGATATTAAACAGGCGGTTCAAAAAATATCCATGTGTTAACTTTTCAGTATGGATCTGGATTAAGATCTTTACCAACATTAAACACTGGACCTTTTTAATTTGTCCGTGTTTATACGGAGTACTCTATGGAATTCATATAAACACAATACTAAAGGACACATGATTTATCATATCATTTAACATATAATAAAGCCAAGAAAAGACATGTCCTTAACAGGAATAACCCCCTTCCGGCAAGCTTTATCTTTCTCACACTAGCCTGTATGAAAGCAATATTCTGTCACAGAAACAGTCATGCCGTGGTTTCTGGGAAGAGGCATTCAGCTCAGAGCAGAGGCAGCATTAAAGTGGTTGTAAACCCTCAAGGTTTTTTACCTTAATGCATTCTATGCATTAAGGTGAGAAACCTTTTCACCTGCAGCAACCCTCCCAAGCCCCCCTTTACTTGTCTGAGCCCAAAACGATCCCGCGGCAGGGACGAGCCTCGCAGCTCACTCAAGCTGCTCCAGTTCTCATTGGCTGGATTGATAGCAGGGGAGCCATTGGCTCCTGTTGCTGTCCATCAAGTCCAGTGATTCGGAAACCTGGAACGGGGCCGGGTCCCGCTGTTTATGTGAATACACGCAACAGCAGGGCACTGGAACGCGCCCGCATGGGTGACCACCAGGGAAAGCACTTCCTTGTGGTGGTCACTCGAGAAGAGGAGGAGCTCGGAGCACTGGTGGAGGACCACAGAAGACGGGGTTAGGGGCCACTCTGTGCAAAACCGCTGCACAGAGGAGGTGAGTATGACATGTTTGTTATTTTAAAGAAAAAACTGTGAGCCTTTAGTATCGCTTTAATAAAAAGAACCTATCTTTGGTGTCAGCACCAGCAATACTAACCCACCCCCCTCTTTCATAGGTACCCGTGACAGCCATTAAATTCTCTCTATCATTAGTTGGTGGCAGTATCAGCAATGTAAACCACCTGTCATTGGTGTCAGTGACCGTTGCAGCAGTAATACCCCCACTCTTTCCTGGTTTCATTAATTCAATAATGCCCCTTCATTGCTGGCAGTGGCATTGATGTCTGTGGCAGCCATATTAAACCCCCAACCCCCAGCAATATCTTTTGTGACAGCAATAACCCCCCTCCATGCCCATTCATTGGTGTTCGTGTCAGCAATAATACACCCCCTTTGATTATCGCTCCCCCCCCCCCATTCACTGGTGCATTGTCAAAACTCTACTTCAGTGGTGCCTGTGACAATGGCAGTAATAACCACCCACTGCTTAGGGGCAGTGACAGCAATAAGTTAGCCAATTTTAATATTTTTTATACCAGCGTTTGTTTTATTGGGAAGCATTTACGAAAGGATGTGCTGGATAAAGTTTGTTTTGGCAAAATTTAAGAAATTTTTGAGCTTGCTGTTACATTCTCAGCAAAATACACATCCCGTGTGACTTAACATGTCAACTGTTATAGGTCTCCACTTATTTACAGAACATCCTCTGGTTCACACTGGGAAAGGAAAGAAGGATATTGTATTCTGTTTAATACATAGTCTGCTCTATGCCTACCATAAGACTAGGTTGTTGTCTTGCTCAGGCCTAGCATATAGGTGTGAGATTATTGATGGTGAGTGGAACGTAATCATGCTTTAAAGAAAATCTTTTTTCAGTGCTATTTCAGTCCTATTGAATTACCATAGCTCTATGTGGTAATTTCCAAATGAAAGAAAACATTTCTCAGTGTTGACTGGTTTTAAGCTGTAAGTCATGCCATGGGATCAATGATTGCCACAATGAACACCTGTACTTTGACGTTTTGTAGACAGCTGCTGGGGAAGCCTCTCTGCATGTTCTGTATAAATCTCGGAAGATTAAATTATGGTACTATACAGAAACACATTGCCAAAATAAAGTTATTTTCATTTTTCATGACTGCACCCAGTTGGCGCCATGTGCTAGTTCTTTATAGGAATATTGCAGCTCTCGCTGGTAGCAAATGTCATTATCTGTTGTTGAAAAACTGAAACATTCTACCTTCTCACTAAGCATAGTAAGCAGTGGACAATCTACATACTCATATGACAAGCCAATGTTATTCTATGGTTAGTATAAAATAAAATAAAAATACTATGCAATTGTGATACCAAGAGCCAATATAAGAAATGTCATAAAGCAGCACTGATTCCAAAAAGGCAATAATAAGAAACAATAAAATACTGTACACAACTTTCAATTAAATATAGCGCAACAACACAATTCATATACATGTGAATGAAAAATCAAAACATTTATAATATTAAATTAGCAATTCGTCCTTGATTTGTGTACAGTATTTTATTTATACTATTGTTTCTAACGAATGCCTTTTTGGATTCAGTGCTTCTTTATGGCATTCATTCTATGGTTAGTGCCTGGGGTGGCCACACAGTCACAAGTGCAATTAATGACCACATGGGGGGCAACATATTAGTTGCTGGCCATTTAGCCAGTAATGACAACCTATAAAAATGCATATCAGTGTGTGCCATCTATACTATACACTACAGCTGCACGATTACTCATTAACCACTTCGCATCCGAGCCATTTCTGGCACTCCTCTCCTACATGTATAAATCATCATTTTTTTGCTAGAAAATTACTCAGAACCCCCAAACATTATATATGGTTTTTTAGCAAAGATTCTAGGGAATAAAATGGAGGTTGTTGCAACTTTTTATGCCATGCGGTATTTGCGCAGCGATTTTTCGAACGCGTTTTTTTTGGAAAAAAAACAGTTTCATGAATTAAAAAAAAACAAAACAGTAAAGTTAGCCCAATTTTTTTTCACAATGTGAAAGATGATGTTATGCCGAGTAAATAGATACCCAACATGTCACATTTTAAAATTGCGCAAACTCGTGGAATGGCGCCAAACTTTGGTACTTAAAAATCTCCATAGGCGCTGCTTTAAAAATTTTTACAGGTTAGGTTTTTTGAGTTACAGAGGATGTCTTGGGCTAGAATTATTGCTCTCACTCTAACGCACGCGGCGATACCTCACATGTGTGGTTTGGACGCCGTTTACATATGTGGGCGCGACTTGCGTATGCGTTCGCTTTTTTGTGCGCGAGCTCGCGGGGACGGGACGCTTTAAATTTTTTTTTTTTTTTTTATTTCTTATTTTACTTTTATTTTTTTTATTTTGACACTTTCACTTTATTTTTATTTTTTTGATCACTTTTATTCCTATTACAAGGAATGTAAACATCCCTTGTAATAGGAAAAGTGAGTGACAGGTCCTCTTTATGGACAGATGCAGGGTCTATAAGACCCTACATCTATCCTACAGGCTGGAAAGGCTGAGATCAGAAAAAAAAACTGACGATTTCAGCCTTTCCTTCCCCTTTAACGGCTTTTGTTTACTTCGGAGACCCGGAAGTGACGTCACGACGTGCGCCCGGGCCTCCGAGAGCCATAGAGATGACCGAGGGACATCTGTCCCTCGGAAATCTCTCGCACCAGCATCCGGCGGCAGGCGATTCCTTCTCCCGGTCACCGATCGCTCAGGTGAGTCGGGAGAAGCACCGGAGGGCGGCGGGAGGGGGGGGGCGTCCCCTCCCGCCGCCTGTAAGAACGATCAAGCGGCTGATCTGCCGCTATGATCATTCTTACGGTGATGGGAATCGCCTGCTCTAAAAAATGATACCTCAATGATGCCTGCAGGTGCCGGCATCATTGAGATATCACCACTGAAACCCCAGGACGTCAATAGACGTCCTGCGGGCGGCAAGTGGTTAAAAGATCGCAATCTCGATTCAACCTCCCTCACAATCTCAACCGGACATAACCTTGATTCTGTGTGACAAGTGCAGAGCCGCTCAAAGCTGTCAAAAAAACAAAAAACAGGCAGTCTGCCAAGTTTCAAAACATCCCAGGCAGCCTGCCAAGTTTCAAAACATTTGTGAGCTAACTATAAACATTGTAATGTTTTGTTCTATTAGATGAAAGGAATTAACGTTGGTCTGTAAATTAAGTTGGTTTAACCATTAAAAGACCAAACCTTTTTCTGACGCTTGTTGATTTCAAGTTAAAAACATGATTTTTTTTTTGGCTAGAAAACTACTTAGAACCCCAAATATTTTATATATATATATATATTTTAGCAGAGACCCTAGAGCATAAAATGGTGATCGTTGCAATATTTTATGTCACAAGGTACTTGCGCAGCGGTCTTTCAAACACAATTTTTTGGGGAAAAATTACACTTTCATGAATTAAAAATAAAACTAAAGTTAGCCCAATTTTTTTGTATAATACGAAAGATGATGTTACGCCGTGAGAATCGGGTTCTTTATATTAAGCAAAAAAATTGTGATTCTCATTTTGTACTACTTAGAGCCAATGGCTCAATAGGCACACTGTTCTACCAGGACCTATGTTTGGGCGACATGTACCAGAAAGTGTGCACTTTTACCAAGTGGTAAGTTATATTCTATACTACAACACTATGCATTGCACACAGTTCCTTCTCCCTATAGATACGTTAAAAAAAAAAAAAAAAAAAAAAAAAATCAGACCTGGTTAAAAAAAAGCCTCAGATGGCAGAATGGTATCCACATTGATGATATGTTCCAGTTTGCGGACCATCTCTATTGTGAATATTTCAGTCTATAGATCATTTGTTTTATTATTTGGGGGGGTTGCAGGTACTAGCTTTGAGACGCACTGACGTCAAATGTTTTTGAAGGAGGAACTGCACTGCTGAGAAAAAAAATCTAAACAACACTTGCGTTTCTGATAATAATTATGTATATTTATGTGAATGTAAGTAATGCTACAATGTGCTACTCTGCATATAAAAGGTGCTACAAAACTGTTATTTGAAGTATTCATAGACCTCTCACATTATAGAAAGGCACCTGAACACTCCATTTTAAATTGCATATACTCCTGCAAGCTTTATTCGTAAATTGCCTTTGAAACCAGCAAATATATGGAAATGTGACAACCAAATTGCAATGTGTAAGTGTAGGGCTCGTGATGCAGTATAAGAGTATGATGGCGAGATAAGATGAGTTCTTAGCTGATTTTCTATAATAGCCCGTAGGGAACCCTTGCCACTAGACGTTACTCCCCCATAAACGTGGATTTCTGCTTTCTTTTCTTTCATTGGAAATAGAAGTCTGATTCAGGCAGTGTTCAAAGTTCAAAAGATAAATCTATTCATGCTAAGTGTGCTTTATTGGATATCACTATATCTGTAACAAATCTGGGATGGTGTTCATACATATGCAGGTTTTAGGCAGAGAAGGCTTGTATCTTTGTGAGTAAATGATGTATGCACAGTATTTGCAGTAACGGACTTCACAACATATTAATTAGCTGCTGAAATATTGTTTGGTGAGATGGAAGCTGCTGTCAGTTGAGGATCTCATGGGTGCATAATTACAGCTGCTGGGTGACCAGTCCTCTTCTACATTACATGTATAGTTGACTGCTGCCTGTGCCACCCTTATTTATCATATTTGGCAATTACAGTGAATAGGCTAATGAGAAGGTTTATGCAGCCCAGTTGTCAATTGTATTGGCAGCCTTACATTCTTTACACTAAGGGGAAGCAATATACATATGTGCCACACACAATCAGCATTTGATTTTTATTCCAGAACCCTCTGCTATTTGTCAGATGCTTGTGGTGCCATCCATAAAAAAAAAAAAAAAAATCACATAAAAACGGTGACCTCCTACATTGATCACAAATCCAGCAATGTTCGTGGCTTGTAACCGTTTCTTGCTATTTGCATCAGAAGTGATCCAACATGAATTTGAAACCAAAATCAAGAACAGGGGGGCATGACCTCAAACTAACTGGGGGGAAGTTCAAAACTAATCTTAGAAAGTATTATTTTACTGAAAGGGTGGTTGATGATTGGAATAAACTACCAACAGAGGTTGTGAGACAGTCAACAGTAAATGGCTTTAAACATGCTTGGGTTAAACATAAATCCATAGTCAAACAACAAGGTTAATGTAAAAAAAATAAATAAAAAAAAAAAATAAATAAAAAGAGGCAGACTCGATGGACTACTCAGTCTTTTTCTGCCGTCACTTTTCCATGTTTCTATGTTTCTAATTCAAAAATATCTTTGGCTCAGTTCAAGCCATGTATCTGACTGAT
The DNA here is from genome assembly GCA_018402905.1 of Glandirana rugosa. Classification (NCBI taxonomy): domain Eukaryota; kingdom Metazoa; phylum Chordata; class Amphibia; order Anura; family Ranidae; genus Glandirana; species Glandirana rugosa. The sequence goes on along the minus strand of BLSH010377694.1, from coordinate 926,087 downwards.
GCAGGTGTCTGCTGCTCATTGTGCATTGCAGTTTCAGCCAAAGTAAACATGATGCTTTCTTTGGGAATAAGAAGTCAGTGTTGCAAATTTTGATTTCCATCAACCTCTTCAAACTAGCTCCCAAACACCGTGGTAGCATTTCTCAACCATGGCACCATTTCTCTGGATTTTGGGATGTTCGTGTGGGACGTGCAGGGGTTTGAGGTAGGACAGCTGAGAGCTACTCCTACTTCCAATGATGCTACCGTGGACTCTTGGACCACCCTGTAAAATGATCTAACCAGTGATTATGCTTTGTAGTTACATGGTAAAATCTAAAGAGTTCTGATCAAATGGGAGGGAAAATTCGGGGCTTGAAGTGGATAAAGTGACACTAAACTCTGCTTAAAAAAAATGATTCTTAACTCAAAAAATTACCTAATATTGCTCTCAGCCTCCTGCAAATCTCCAAACTCCTTCTTCCTTTTTTTGCCACTGTGATCTGACGTCTTGTTACAGGGTGGCTGTGTTTGTTCTCCATGGTCTTTCCATATGTAGGAACCTACCCGGCCTCTCTTGCTTCCTCCCGAGATGGACTATGGGATTTGTAGTGTACATAGGACAGTGCACATGACCGCAACTAATGTACACTGCTTGTTCTAAATATATGCAAGTGGGAGGAAAACGAGAGGTTCAGGAGCTCATGGAGGACATTAAATGGAGGCAGAAAACAACAGTAAAAATGAATTCATGAAGAAATACAGGATCATTAACTCTCGTGTATGAATTTTACCTATAGGTAAGCTTATAATAATGCTTACCTATAGGTACTACAAATATCTCTTAAACATGCACCGTTTTGGAGATATTTACTTTAGATGCAACCGGTGATGTCACTGGTGCATACCCCTTTCCTTCAGAGCCGTGCTATAAACAGCAACTCCCGCCCATATGCACAAGAGTGACATCATCTGCGGCTCGCCCAGTCAGATAGCCGAAGCCCATGAACCCGAAAAGAAGACCAGGTGAAGTTGATGTGACAGCGTGCCGCAGGAGGGCTTCGTTTTCAAGTATGTCATAATGTGCTGGTATGCAATGCATACTAGCACATTATGACACAAACTGCCCAGGGCCCAATTTTATTTGGATGCGGTTTACTACCATTTTTAAGTAGTAGACGTGTGTGATTTATTTTTGAAGAATAAGGATATTGTATAGTGTTAGTTTAGTATAATAACGTTACATTACAAGCTCCTTCAATGTATCTTTGGTAAACTTTATTTACATGTAATATTTTAAACAGATTTGAGGTTAGGAGGGAACCTCTGCCATCTTCTCAAGTCTCTTTCTCCTGTTTACGAGCAGTCCTGAATCTAATAAAGCATGAGAAAAACATTTATATTTTCCATTGGCTTGGCTTATTTGTTGTTTTTACAGTGGAAATGATCTTTTCTATTTATATATAGAATTAAATAATTCCTCCAATTATATATTCAGTATTTGCTTTCTGGGACATTCCAAAATATTCAAAATTTGGCTGTAAAAATAACTTCGTACAATAACCTCCTTTTTCTCTCTAATATCTAGATTCAATTTTCATGCTCTGTAAATTGTAGCATTTATAATAGAGAAAACCACTCTTTTTTTAGGATGCATTATAAAATTGCAGTTGCTTTAAGGTCAGAGTGTAAATGGAAATTTTGCCCCATGATCTCCTTCCTCTGAAGTCACTACACAGATTAGGATAGCTTTCAGTTGCAGATTTATTCTAGAACGCCGCAGTACTAGATCGACATTTGGTTTTAGATTGCCTTTTTAAGTAAGCAACAAACACATTAAAACCCACCTATAGAAAACACTTATAAACTAGTTAACGCAGCTTTTTTTTTTTTTTTTTGGGGGGGGGGGGGGTT